>JACEVL010000037.1:990483-1015483 GCA_020284085.1 Aporrectodea caliginosa
CAACTAAGAACTTTCTGTCGTAGGCCTACCTCTACAGAAAAAACTAATCATAGGCAATTATGCGCTAGCGAAAACAATAGACGTCGTACGCAAGTCCGTAGGTCAGAATGGCTTTCAAACCGTTCATACAAAATAAACATCGGTCTAAATGACATAAAGACAACCAACGACCTATTATGGCCGTGACACGAGTCTTACGGATATATTTATACAGTACGCTTCTGTATAATTCAATTGTATGTTAGACGGACCCTTTAGCTTGTTTATGCTAAACGACATAACGACCGATACATAGGCCTATGACGCTGTATTAGGCCTAGGTAGGATGATCTATAGAGCTTAATCTAGAAGGATGTAGTAAGTCAATATGGGTATTATTAGGTAGGATTAATTATCAATCTACTTTAATCTCGCAGAATGTAGCAGGTTAATTCTGAAGATCTCTTTAGGATCCTGCAGATATTTCAGGCCTTTATAATTATGCTTAGTTTTAGATCAGAGATGGCCAACCCGCTGCCCGCGGGCTGTTAATTGAGGGCCCGCACGAGCACTTTGTAAATAAATTAATTTTTAGACATATATTAAACCTACATAGCCCTATACTGGGCCTACTAGTATAATACTGAATGATAATGATGTCTAAAACACTAAAACATTTATTGTTGTAAGTTCGGAAAACATTTAGTATCGTGGTGCGTGAGGTTACGGGCGTCGGGCCAAATTTTTTTGCATGCTCCGCGGAAGGTAGGATGTTTTCCAAAGACGACACAAACCCTAACCCTGACCCTAACCGACCCTCACGACGCGTAACCTGACCCTAACCGACTCTCACGCCGCCTAAAATTACGGGAGAAAATACACGCACCACGAAACTAAATGCTTGCCAGAAGGGCTAATGATCTAGTATAGTATATTTTCATACTTCTTTTAAATAAGAAACATTTGTATTTCTTTCAAGGCTGTGAGGAGAAACACTTGCGGTCCGCCGCGTGCTTACCAAAAGTAATAGTGACCCGTAAATGGTTGGCCACCTCTGTTTTAGACGAATGAGGTGGTCTATAGTCTATACGATTGGCGTGCATGAGCTTATTCTGACAAAAACCGTCAGTACATCTACAGGCCTATATATTTATATATGAATGCTTGTATGCATAACATGTATTTAAGCTTCTGTGTACTGTATGTATATACGTACTGTATGTATGTATATATTTATGTATGTGTATGTATCTGGTTCCTCTTGTCAATTTGCCTATTATTTCTGAACCCTTCTCGCGCCTTGAAATGTATGCCCGTAAAGTATGTGTAATGATTCGAGAAATAGATGTATAATGACTGTCACTGATTTGGCCATACGCAGCCCTTTGGGTTTCCATGGCGAAACCACGCAGCAAATGATTTAGCGAAGTTTCAATTTATGTGTTCACAATGATTTTATGTCAAACTTGAAAACTAGCCCATACCCCCCCCAAACTAATGGATGCTGTGAGAGAATTTAACAGGACGTTGAAAGATATGCTTAAGGCAATTGTCAAAGACGTCCGTGGTTACTGGGATTAAGGTTACCGTGGGTCTTATTTGCCTACAGAGAAGTTCCGGTTCAAGGAAGGACTTGATTTCAGTAGTTCTGATCTTCTCTTTGTGCGGTCTGTAAATGGACCTTTACGTTTGATCAAGCAATGTTTGACTGATGATGTTTTGCGTGGTGCGAATGAAGCAAATTTAGTCGATTGCGTGCTTAATTTGCGATAACGCATTCGTTCGACTGTAAGTTTGGCGAATGAAACTACTTTAGTTGCACAGTCTAAGTTCAAGGAATTGTACGTTAAGTGTGCCAAGATGGTTGCCTTTGAAGCGGGACAATAAGTTTTATTGTTGTTTCCGTTAACTGGAAACCACTTGAGGCGAAATGCTATGGCCCGCATGTAGCACTTGAACGTTTAAGCCCATTGGATTATTCGGTTACCACACCCGATCGACACAAAAGTACACGTGTTGTGAGTAATAACTTGACGAAGAAGCATGAGGTCCGAGCATGAGCGACTATCAGCGACTATCACTATTCACTCAGATTTCCAAATCCTTGAAAGCCAAGGAGAAATAGTGGATTTGAGCCGCTTTTTGAAAGAAGGAAATGAATTTGTGCTACGAAGAGAGAGTGGCAGCCGATTCCATTCCTTAGGAGCAGAGGCGTGGAATGCACGAGAGTCTTCATCGGCTTCATGTTCCCTCCACATGGCCAAACAGGAAGCCTTTTATCGTCCATATCTTGTCACATGCCCGAACCATGTGAGCCTTCTTTTCTGTTTTGTCTACTATTATCTCCCTCTGCTCCAGTTCCACCCAGTTTCTCAAGTGCAAGGCATCAATCGGCAAACAACATCAGTTTGAGAGATGGTGCTTTATTTTAGGATCGTATTATATTTCAGCTGTTTTCGCTGTCTATATGGTGTCGCGGGCACCAATATTTAGTCAATTCTTTGTTTTTACATTTCTATATTATCTTTACAGCCTCTCCGTAAAAAAACAAACCTCGTATTGCTGCAAGGGTAAATCGCACGAGGCAGTAATAAAATAACTGCTGTTGGTATCAAAGCATTTTGTTATCTCGACATCCTCTCAGGTTTCATTGAGTGCAACTTTTTCATTGAAGCTAAAGTAGCTTGAGTGCCAAACCTGCCTGTTTATCGACTTTGTTTTGACTGAGCGACCGTAAATAAGCTGATTCCTGTGACTCCACTTTGCTGAGCGCTGTGGAATTCTTCAGATTACGATTATATCTGCCAGAGGGGCAATTCAACCGTGATTATGTGCTCCCAGGAGTTGTGCGAGCTAGAATGGTTTTTAGTTCTAAAGTAGGTCTACTTTGTGGGCTTTATGGTGGTTTTGACTTAAACAGTAGGCCTAGTTATTAGGTCTGAAATCTGTTTCTTGAGTGGTAATTGGTTGTGGTTTCAGAGTGGTTCTTTGTTCAAGAGTGTTTTTGGGTTCTAAAGCGGTTGTAAATTCTAATGTGGATTCAATAAGGCCTATGGAGAGTGATAACGGTTTGCTTTAGTGTTTATGAATAATAAAGTGGGTGTGCGTTCTAGAGTTTTTGCGTGTTCTAGAGTGATTTTAAATTTCTTACGCGTTCTACTGTTTGTGTGGATTCCAAACTGGTTACAGGATCAAAAGAGATG
Source organism: Aporrectodea caliginosa (assembly GCA_020284085.1). Taxonomy (NCBI): domain Eukaryota; kingdom Metazoa; phylum Annelida; class Clitellata; order Crassiclitellata; family Lumbricidae; genus Aporrectodea; species Aporrectodea caliginosa. Next base: position 993,666 of record JACEVL010000037.1, read on the forward strand.
TTGTGTGCTGTGCGCTGGTTTTTGGACGAGATTGCGAATTGTTGAGTAGTAGAGAGTTCTACAGCGGTAGTTGATTCAAGAGTGGTTGTGGTTTTCCCAGTGGTTGATGGCTTCACAGAGATCGTAGATTTTAGGATTGTTATTGGCTCTGATGTGTTTGTTTTTCAAATGCTTTTTCTGTTTAAAATAGAGTTTCGTTTATTGCTGATACTGGTTGATTGACACTAAGAGTGCTCGTTTTGGATCATTTGATCCAACTAAGAGGTTCTAGCATATGATAATATCATCGGTCGTTGTTGTGAGCTTGCCCGATAACGTTTTAATCGTTTAGCTGGGATAGTCAAGAGGCTTAAGGTTTTCCAGTTCATAAAACCTATACGAGTCGTCATTTATAGATGGTGATAAATAACAGTCACAACACAGTAGATACAGTTGCCTGAGATGCTCAGACAGAGAATAATAAAGAGCGATTGGTGAACGCGTAGAAAAGTCATGGGCGTAATGCACGCAAACTGTCGCAACACAATACACGCTGTCGGTGAAGAACACACAAGAAGGAATACTGAGCTCCTGTAGAATACGTAGAAAACATCAAGTCAAAGCGCCATCTTGATGTTTGTCGCTAGACAGAGGCTTGGTGTCCTTGCGTCATTTTTCTAGATTTAGAGCAGGTCAAGTTCAGATACATGATTTGCGGTCTGATACACCACCGCGCCCCACAATTATTTTGTACTCAGTAGGAGAGTCAGGTAAGGATCCGAATTTCAATCAGCGTTTATTTGATATTATTTTGACCTCTTCGTCCCCCGGACCAGGACAGCCATTGATCAACGCCGCGCCTTTGCAACTGTGGGTCCTTTTTGGAATAACCTTCCCCCACAAATTCCGGGCTGAGATTTTTGGCAGGTGGTTTATCCACCTCTGTCCGTTGCTTGAATACTTTTCTGTTTCCTCGGAGTGCTCACGCTGGAAGCGCCTCTGAATAGTCATTACTGCTAGAGGCGCTTTATAAATGCCCAGATACAATATAATACAATTTCAGTTTGAAATATATTACTATAATGACTCTTGCTGAGATCCGCACTCGAACACTGTAACTGTGGTTTCGAGCTTTGCAGATTACGATTTCACTCGAAGCGCCCATCGCTTGATATTTGGTCATTGTGATAACGTCGCCATAGAAGTGATTAGATAGGCTCATATTAGACCATTATATTTCTTAAACTGCATTTCTACGTTATCTGCAGAGGCGCATTGGCCCACCGGGCAACCGGGCATTTTCCCGGTTGCCTGGTCTGGCAAATAAGATAAAAAGATTAAAAAAAGTAAAACTGAAAATAACATCTGACGCAGTCGTCGCAGTGCCGCTGCAGGTTAAGTTAAGCTAAAGCGATACGGGTTTCTCCCCCAATGCTCCAACTGTGCAGCAAATGGCGGTCACGGCCGATGATTCTCTCTTCAGGGCCGTCATTACAAATGAAAGCCATGTTCTTAGAAGTTTTCTACCAGAGTCCCGGAGTCGCAGCTATAATCTACGAACTCGAGTCCACGGATACAAACTGCCTCCAAAGGATGATATGAATTTTATTTCCAGAATGCTGTATAAGAACATATACTGACAGTATTGTGAAGCCCACAATATTAGGCCACGCTGGCTAGCCGCCTCAGAATATTCCGCATAATGCACTATTGCTTGTTGAAGTTGCGGCTGTGTCAACTTGATTTTTCTTGAAATAAACGAATATGTGATGATGATGAGGTTAGCGTATATTAATATTCAAATGTAAATGGCTATAGTATCAATCAATAAATCATTCATTTATTTTTGTAACCAACCAATCGCCTTACAGTTACACAGTTGCAATTCACACAGACAATAGGAGATGGTTACAAGGAAAGGCCTTGAAGGGATCATTGATCCCGCTAAGTAGGGACACCTATGTACATTGTACAAGTTAAACAAAAAGATGCAACGGCCGAGCCATGCTTACTAAGTATGACAGTAGGTAACAGACAAACTTACTGGGACATATCGAAGCAGAATTGCTTACCTGGAGACGGCAAGATCAAGGTACTCGACCCAGTAGCACATCTAGCCTCGCTGTGTCATCAGATTAGCATAATTTGTTGAAGTGCGCACATCCGCTAGAGGGAACGAGAAGGCTGATATATTCGGACTAGGGTAAGGGATGGACAAAAATAGGTCAAAAGTTTCCGGCGTCCTTATTAACGACCCCTTGGACCCAATCACAAAAAGGTCAGAGTCACTTTAACCTATACTTTGAATTTGCCAAAGAATTTTGAATCCTTACGCACACCTCATTGAGTCATTGTACTAAAACGCGTAATAATGAAGCATGATGTGAAGCTATAGTGCACATTTAAACAAAATGTAGATTTTCACTTTAAAATCATTTACTTTTCTATATTGAACTGAACACGAAGCATTAAACAGATTATCTACAAGTCAAAAGTAAAAAACGTGTTTTTATTCAAAAGATACATTGTATCAAATAATTCGTAAATTATATGTAATTGGTTGTAGGTCTAAATAATTTAATTCTTCCAATTGCTACGAATGACAGATCAAAACTACAAAGGCTTGCTATACATGTATATACACTTGCTTGTTTTCAGATTTGGCATTGTATTTGTGTTTTTCTTTGTTGGTTCTGAGTGACGTTAGCAAACTGTCTGATTTAGTTTTTACGTAATGCTACTTAATTGTTTACTTAATTGTTCGGTTAATGGAATTATGTTTCTGATGAATGCTCTCTGTTCTACCTTGGTACTTCATCTTGATTTCTTTCTTTCAGCTACCTATCGTATGCTATTTCGGTGTCTGGATAGACCCCTCCTTCCATCCTTCTTGCCTTTTAGTTTGTAATCATTGATCAGCTTGTGGCTGACAAAGGCTCCGGTTGTGTGTGCTCATCTAGCTTACTACCAACTAACACTACCTCAGACGGTGCGGATACCACTTTGGCTTGTGCGCTATGTTCCAACTACTGTCACCAGTTATGCTATGACACTAATACGTCACCCCTATCATTAACCTCCTGGATATGTAACAACTGTCTACTTAAAACAACTCCTCATAATCAGGTCACTACACTCATTCCTTGTAACAAGAATTCTTCTGATGAAATACTGTCTAACAATGGACTACTCAAACCTAGCAGATTTGAATTACTAAAGGGGGAGTCTAAGCATAAACCCTTGATCAATAATAAAGAACTGGACCCTGATAGCAATTATTATAGCAATTATTTTACTGAAATTGAGAATGACTCTAAATACTATAGCCCTTCCCAGGTTGCTCATAAATTTGTTAATAGCCCGCCATCCTTCGCAATCTTACATTTAAATTGCAGAAGCATTGCCTCAAAACTTAGCGAAATTCAACTCTTACTGCATCAACTACCGGTTAATGTCTTGGCGGTCACTGAAACCTGGCTTACTGATGCTGCTGCTGAAACCATCTCAATTCCAGGATATAACTTTACTCATAAAAGCCGAGGTGATACCAGAGGAGGTGGAATTGGCTTTTTTGTTCAAGATAACATTGAGTTTCACAAAATGGACCTACTACCCCATAGCTCCTCATCTTCTTATGAAAGTATGTTTATTAACATCACATGCAGTCGAGGCGCTGACATGCTTATTGGCGTAATTTACAGGCCACCAGGCACTAAACTAGAAATATTTAACGCTGAAATTGAAACACTATTAACTACTCTAAACACCAAAAAATATGCCAATAAAAAAGCATTTCTAACTGGTGACTTTAACATTGACATCTTAGCCTCTCAAACTCATTTACCTACCGGGGCCTTTATTGACTCATGCACCACTTCTTACCACTTATTCTACAACCTACAAGAATTACTGACTCTTCTGCAACACTGATAGGCAACATATTCACCAACTCCCATGACGGTATACTTGAATCTGCTATACTCACAGCTGATATATCGGACCACCTCCCAGTCATAACTTGGATTAATAGCATTCCAACGAACTTAGATAACATAAGGAACTTGAAAATGACCCGCTCATTCTCGTTTGATAATATTTCTTACTTCAGAAGTTTATTAGATAATACTGATTGGAAGCCTGTACTCGACCTCTGTGCACATAATGAACCCGACTTATCCTACAAGGTATTCGTTGATACTTTCAAAGCTGCTTACAATATGGCATTTCCATTACGTCCTGAAAAGCTATCTAAAAAAACACCCCGCAACAGCCCTGGATGACGCAAGCTTTACTTAAATCCACCAAAACTAAGCAAAAATTATATAAGCAGTTTATTAAGAATCCTACCATAGAAAATAAAACCATTTTTACTAAATATCGGAATAAATATAAATCACTTAGAATTAAAACGGAACAAACCTATTATGCTAACGAATTTACAAAATATAACAATGACATTAAGAAAACCTGGCAAATTATCAGAAATCTAGTCAAAACTACTAACAGAGACACATGGATAAAGGAAATAAAACTTGAGGGTGACCTAGTAAATGATCCTGAACGCATGGCTGCCAAATTTAATGCATATTTCTCCAGTCTTGCACAAGTTCTATCTGATAAAATCCCCCCTCTGAGAAACATTTTCGTGACTTCATGCCCCCTCCTCTGTCAACTCTTTTGTTCTCTTACCTACTAATCCGCTTGAACTAATCAACATAAACAAAACTCTCAAATCTACGCACAGCTCAGGCTGTGATGATATTGATCCCTATATAACGTCTCAAGTCATGGACCTCCTGGCTGATACACTTGCTGAAGTTATAAACTGCTCATTGAGTGAAGGAATGGTACCATTAGAAATTAAGATGGCCAGAGTCCTACCAATCTATAAACAAGGAAGCAAATCTGAATTAGCCAATTACAGACCCATCTCTATACTACCTTTTTTCTCCAAATTTTATGAAAAAGTACTCTATGACCGTCTATTCTCCTACATTAAGCAAAAGAATATCCTGTACCCCCTACAACACGGTTTCCAACCAGCTCACTCAACATCTATGTCCCTAATTGACATTCAAGATAAAATTTCTGCTGCTATGGATAACAACGAATATTCCCTAGGTATCTTTTTAGACCTAGCAAAGGCCTTCGACACGGTCGATCATAAGATCCTCCTGAATAAACTTGAACACTATGGAATTAGGAGTACTGCCTTAAACTGGTTTAAAAGCTACTTGACATCTCGACAACAACAAGTCTCTTGTAATCATGTTCTATCTAACTTTTTACCTATTACCTTTGGGGTGCCCCAGGGTTCTATTCTGGGTCCCCTTCTTTTTTTAATATACATAAATGACCTACCTAACTCATCCACTCTTTTACACTACATCCTATTTGCAGATGATACTAATGTTTTCTTGTCTCATGCCTCTTATGACCAGTTATTCGAACTTGCTAACCAAGAATTAAAGGCAACAACTGACTGGTTTAAGGCTAACAAATTATCGCTTAATCTCACCAAGACCAACTTTATATTATTCAGATCTAATAAAAAGCAAATACCACCCAGCACGATAAACATTTCTGTAGATGGAGTAAACATCCCTCAAGTAAACACATCTAAATTCCTTGGTGTCCATATGGATCAACATCTAAAATGGAACATACATATTGATGAAATTAATAAAAAAAATAACAAAAAGTATTGGCATCCTTAACCGTATATCTTATTTGCTACCGTCTCAGATACTGATCAACCTATACTATACACTCATTTATCCATATTTCACCTATTGTAATCTTATCTGGACCTCCACCTACTCCACCCACCTAAACAAATTAAAAATAGCACAAAAAAGCACTACGAATTATAACCAAATCTCCTGTAAACTCACACACACAACCTTTATTTCAAGAGCTTAAACTCCTAACTATTACGCAAATAAGGTTCACTCAGACTTGTGAGTTTATGTATAAATGCCATAATAAACTTTTACCACCTGCATTCATTGACTACTTTCTCCCAATCCAATTTACCACCTATACAAGAAGTAAACAGGACTACAAACTAATACTTGTAAGAACTAACACTCGTAAACTATCCATCAAGTATCAAGGCCCTCTACTCTGGAATAATCTACCTCAAAGTATCCGCACCTGCAACACCCTCCCCTGGTTTAAGCGCTTGCTACGAGCACACACACTGGAGCATGTAATATAGTCTTTAGTTTTTAGTTAAGCTTATATTCATTAGTGTATACCTTTTTTCTTATTATTTACCACCTCTAATTACACAAGTCAGTGTTCCCCTTATTCTGATTATCATTAACCTCCGTCATCTTTTTTAATTATTCTGCTGTATCATCTTAGGCCCCCTCTTAGCGGGACTCGTCCCTTTGGGGTGCCTATTGCTCCCACATCACCTTACTTTGTTAGCTTTTTTTGTAACTCATGTTGACCTACTGTTTAATTGGTTATATTTTTCATTGATCATTCAGTTTCTTCATTACTTAAACATGTTGTACCTTTTAAACTATGATAGAGTTGTGTTTAATTGTTTATGTTTGTTATGTTGTCTTTTTGCCATGTATTTAAAATTCGTTGGGAACAATAAATTGATTGATTGATTGATTGATTGATTGATTGATTGATTGATTGATAAATTGATTGATTGATTGAAGAGTGAATACCGCTACAGGAACTCAACTACAATTATTGCTGTGAACTCAGAATGATTTCAAGTTCTACGAATTCTTCGGAATAACATAAGAAACATTGATCTTCGGTAAAGTATTAGTAAAACTGTTGTTCTGCATTTTTCATTTCTAATGAGACAGCAATCCCATAAATAATTATTAGCATACCACAATTAACCTGCAGGTTCTAGAGCAAATGAACTGCGAAATAGTATCAGGAAAGGCCATTCATATAAACAGATTATTATAACGTCACAATTTATCTGCCAATGTTTGTATAATGTCACAGACACACACATTTAATTAAACACAACCGTATTTAAATTAGTTCTTAATGATGATGATCATCTTTTGTTGAAGAAACCTTCAAATAAAATGTTCAAAACGGAAGATTAGTTTTCGGCACAAGAAAAATGTATTCTTATAAAATAATGACATTTATTTGGTTATATGCTTTTTAAGAAATTTCCTGAGTCCATTCCTGTAAAAGTACATAATATTTTGGGCAAACCAGAGTGCAGACGATGACTCGGCAATTAACTCAACTTTCCTCATATCGTCATTCAGATGACTGTGTGAAGTTCTAAAACAATGTTTGAAATCTAAGCAATGACTGCACAATGCACATACGTCTTTATCGGAAAACGAATCAAGAAGTGGCAACATGAAAACATTCGCGAGTGCAAACGTCAACAAGTCGCTACGCAGATCAGGTCCATGAAGAATTCGACGACTCTTGTATAGGTACAAAGCACAATAACAATCTAATGTTTTTTTTTATTACAGCCCAAAGTCTTTGCGAAGAACACTGTAGAATAATGCATTTTTCAAAGCATATAACAAAGCATATGAATTATTTTTGTAGCTCTCAACGGGTGGATGCGTTGACTCCGTCAGTGAATCTTTCATGTAATAAACCGTTTGTCTGGTTGCATTTTGTCACGTTGCCAGTCTATCACATAATCACAGGCTGCGAAATTTCACTGAGCACATATTCACCGGTGGAGCATTGGTTGAAGAACTGGGCAGTGAGAAGGAACAGGTACCTGCTGTGGAGAAAAAACGAACCTTAGTCTTCTCTTGGAACAAACAATTCTCATTTCGAAGATGGTTAACACCAAAGACACCATAGAAGAGTCGCGGCCTTGGTAATGCTGTAACGCCGAGTCTTTCCTCCTTGTGGCGCAGGTATGAAAATCCTGCTAACGGAGTTTCGAATCCCCGCAGTGACAAGTAAGATTGGGCGTTTTCCACATCCGAGTTTCCGCAATAGGACGACCATGACCTTAAACTGGTCATGTGACAATACACTAGAAGTGAGTTTCAGTCTTCATCATCACATATCACGCAAAAGTAAATTTAGCATGAAAACAATTAGGTCATTTATACGAAGAAACTCATGAATTAAGCTGTATTAAGACACATAAATCAGCATCTGGTCAGTGGCACTGTTATAGCATTCTAATATTATTTATGTGTACGAAGTTTTTGTAGAAGAAACCTGCGAATGATGTGTTCAAACGGAAGATCGCACTTCGTCTGAGCAAATTCACCCATTGCTTTTGCAAACGGAAGATTGCTGTCGATACAACATCTGAGCATCAAATATCTTGCAAGAAAATGTCTTCCAAGAAAGTAGTGACTCTTAAACAAGTCATATTGAAGAACCCTTGAGAGTCCATTACCATAAAAGGACACGATGTGAGCAAACCAGTGTGCAAACGTTGACTCCGCAGTTAACTCAAATTTCTGGAATTCGTCATTTAAAGGTGATAAATAATGAAAGAGTGTGTGAAATCCAACCAAAGACTGTATGTCTCCATCGAAAAATGAGTCAAGTGGTGGCAACAACAAAACATTCGCAAATGCAAACGTTTTCAAATCACTCTGGAGATCAGGATCATGAAGAATTCGATCACACAAATGCAAAGCTTCATCGTAATGGCGACACTTGTAAACGTGCAAAGCACGATAGCAGTCAATTGTGTTGCACTGACTTCCAAAGTCCTTGTGAAACACAGTGTAGAATGATGTCATATGTTCTAATGCATACTCTGTTAGAATATAAATTAGTGTTTCCTTTACCATAGAAGAACTGACAGTTGAATCCCCGATTTCTGTTAATGAATCTGTTCTGCAATAAACGATCTGTCTGGCAGCATTCGACTCAGAACCTGACTTCGTCGAAGCAAAACATTTTGACTTTACTAACGCCTTCAAATATTCGTCCATAGGAAACCTTAATGTCGGCAAATCAGGATAAAAGTCTAGCTGCTCGGATATTCTTTCAGCAGATGTTACAGCAAAATAATGAGCAAGCAACTGGGGTGAAATACGCAGATCAAGATAAAGCCGCCTGTTGATATATTGAAGATTATTGTCGGTTATATGCTTGTGAAGAACACAAAATCCAACGATTCTTGCGACATCGTCAATAAACAACAAACAACCTGCATTCAATATTTCCTTTTCCTTTTGAGGAGTCTGATCCACGAGAACTGCCGAGCAGGTGCGTATTGTTTCCTGGTATTCTGATGTGGCAAATTGCAGAGCAGCCAGATAGGTCAAAGCTGCAGGAGCAATGCCGTTCCAGCTAGAACCGTCATATTCAAAAGCCTTTCTAAGAAACTCCTTTGACAAGAGAGAAGACATGCAATTGCACGGACGGCACTTAGGGCTGCCATTTTCTAGAACTTTTCTGAGAAACTCTTTTGACAAAAGAGACAGTAGTTGACATTCAGAACGGCTATTTCTCCCATGTAAATTTTTCATGAGATCCTGACCACGCAAGAATTGAAATAAATTACTTCGTGCTGGGCACGCTTTCGGAAAGTTATGATACTGCGACCTTATAATTTCAGGTTGCATCGAAATTGCTTTGATCAATTCAACAAAGAGACTGCTATCCCAAGAAACCTCTGCGAAACCAATTCCATATGAAATATGCAAAATATACAGTAGATTGTCAAAATACGTGAAACATAAGATCTTCTGTGTTGCTGTCAGTTGCCCTACGCAATGAGGATTGGTTGTATAATATCGTAATTTTAAGCTAGGACGCAGTCCGGAACTACACCTCTGTTTTATTATACAACGGCAAGTCTTATGAGAATCTACAAATCTGGAAGAAAACAACATATCCATGGATTTTAATTCATTCGCATTCCGAACTTCAAAGATTTGTATCATGCAACACATGAAATGTGGCATTGTGATATCAGCTCTGACATTTGTTCGAAAGAATGACAATATATAATTTTCCGCGAACCAATGACAAAGATTGCGAGAATTGGTAAATTGATTTAATCGTCTTTCGGTCTTGTCTAGAATTGTGGAACTCGAAGGCTTATAAAGCAAATTTGCTGCAGGATAAAAATAGTTCGGGCAGTATTTTCTTTTTAACCATTCGGAAAGCTTTTCTAACAACTTACAGCAAATCACAATAACAGAAGATGAATTCCACCATTCAGGCGACATTTCTTCACAAGTCCATAACATCAGAGTCTTTAAATGATAAGTGCAGAGAACCTCATCTTCCTTTGGACAACTCTTTTGTATTAATTCCCTCTTTGCGAAGAATCTCAGCAGATGATAGGCAATCTGCTGAATTTGAGTCCAACTTTGAGGTAAAATCACTTCAGCGAGTGAAAATGAAAATCTCCACAGAAGCTTATCGTCTCTACAAGAACGATGCTGGACATAAACAATGTGACACCCGCGTTGCACAACTTCGGAGATTGTGTAAATCGTCGGCCATCCATAATGTCTAGATCGAATTGGCCAATCTTTGGCTTCTCTAGGCCACTGAGGACACCACACGCTTTGGACGAGATCACTTCCAAGACAGCAACCAGCATGTGGTTTAAATTCAATTGCTGGTCCACTAACACTGTTTGGTAATTTGTCTGTAACGTGTGTATTACAGAAATACTCAGTTGCCAAACTAGCCACATTTAGCACCTTATAGCTGTTTGGAAGAGCTGCTTGCTTGAATTCGTACTTTTTATATTTCCAATCGTAGTTCATTTTGCCGAAATTTTGTAATCGAACAAATCCTGGATACCTTTCGTATGTTTCAATCTTGTAGCAGTCGATCGTATCGGTCAGGCCACTGATGTCACCTGGCAGCACTGGAAATTCGCCACTGAAGGCCAGCTCATCAGCTCCGGTGATTAAATAGTCATTGTCAGAGATGCATGTATTCAGTGGTCGGATATAGAATTCCGCAGTGCTGCCACACAAAATAGAATACTTTGGTACAAGACACCAGGACACGTTTAGGTCAGGCATTTGATCAGAAACAACAGGAGTAGCCGACTTTGGAAGCAATTGGCATGTGCTAGTGATGATCCAGGATACCACTTGTTCATTGCATTGACACGCATAGTCCGTCATCTTAAATTAAAAACATATATCTACATCCAGACAAGTCATCATCATCGTCGTTATAGTAAGTAAGTAAGTCTAGCTTTTATTACTCCATTTCCAAATGCACAATGGGACATCGAAATAGAATGTAAAATAACACACAGAAGTAATAATAATGAATATTAAAGTTCTAAACCATGTTAATATATGTAAAGCATCCTGGTAATGAAACCCTTTCTAGTGAGGAGGTCAGAACCTTGAATTTCACGGTTGTGAGTACGTGGCTGTAAAGAGTTTTGTGATTCATGAACTGGAGGGGGAAAACCATGGAGGACATGTCCAGGGTCCTCTAATATATTGGCAAATAGATCGCGGTCAGCTTTGACGCACAACTCTTCGAATATAAAGGAGTGGCAGGGAAAAAAGCCTTGCTTCATCAGTTTTTAAACAGAGAGTTTAGCCGTTCTCGCTAGTCCAAATTAACAAGCAGGAGAGGAATAAACCATTCGCGCTACAATGGTGGAGCGCACTACGTCATAATTATAGACGATTGCCAGTTAGCCCATGAGCCACCAGGACGTGCAATGCAAAAAAGACTGCTTAGCTCTGCAACATATACTATTACTATGAAGGGAAAACCATACATTTCTCATCATCACTCTCATAGTCGTGATCTCCATCGTCATCTATATCGTCATTATTTACAGCAGCGAGAGCAGAATGCTAGTTATCATCCATGTAAATTGTCAGTGACATTTAGATCGTGTCTGAAGCTTCTGACAGTTATTACAAACCAATGCAATTCAACTTGAGAGAATCGTGTGAGTCCGTGGTATTCCTGGCACTACTGGGTCATGCCTTCCGCTGGCCTGTGTCTCCTGCCTTCTATGCTGACGACTTCCTTACGATAGTGACCGAGAAGACCGCGAGTCTTCGTGCTTCAACTGCATACCTCAGTTCTATATCGCTGAATCCAAGTTCGACGTCTTTTGTTCCATCCTTGAGGATGAATTCCGTCGGGTTCTCAGCTCTTCAAAACAGAAGTCCGGCAAACTGGGTCTGCTTCCTTCGTTTATATATCGTTTCCATTTTAGACGACATTGATCCGGTTTTAGTCTGCATGCTCAACAGGTTCCTAACTGAGGGCCACATCCCACCATCTCAAAAACAGGCAATTATTTTCCCTACCTTTAAGAAACCTAATCTTGACCCGAATGCCTGTCAGAATTATCGACCAATCACTAACCTCTCGTTTCTCTGTAAAACTCTTGAGAGACTTGTCTCAATCCAGCTTCTGCCTTATTTTGAACAGTCTGGGCTCCTAGACATTCTGGGTTCAGAGGTCATCATTCGACGGAAACTATCCTCTTGTCTGTTCTCTCCAATGACATCTACTCAGCCATTGATAAATTACATTCGAGACTCCTGGCACTTTTCGATGCTTCCTCGGCCTTTGGTTGATCCTGCGATCCTGCTGCAGCGTTCTCAACTATCTTGTGGTCTTTGTGGACTTCTCTTACCTGGTTCAAATCTTATCTTTCAGATCGTTCCCAGATGGTCGTCCAATTCCAGAGCGGCTTGGGCTGGAGTCGAGTTCAGTGTCCCGCATGGCTCAGTCCTCGGCCCATCTTGTACTCGTTTTATACAGCGGACATTTCTTCCGTATTCCTTGGCCACTCGTCACCTCTATGCTGACGACGTCCAAACCTTTTGAACACGGTCCTTCCGCTGAGCAAATCTATCTTGTGGTATCTATTGACTCACTGTAACATGATCTCCACTCAAGGTTGTCAGCCAACCGACTTAGCTTTAACTCCTCTAAGACTCAACTGATTTGGTTTTGAACCAAACAGCAGCTCTTTAAATTTGACCTTCCACTTGACCACTTCTGACGTCAATGTATCCTGACTTCACTGAAAGCACTCTGTGGTTCCCCGAGCACCTGTTGTATTTAATGCGTTCATGTTACTTTCACGTGAGGGCGCCTGAGAGCCATCAGAAGACCTGTGTTCTCTTATGTCTGTACTACCATGGTCCATGCATTCATCTGCTATCGCATTGACTACTGCAATTCACTATTTGTTAAGCTTCCTAAAGCAGGCTTATCCTTATACAGTCACTCATGAACCCGGCAACCCGACTCATTGCTCGTCACCCTCGCTACTCCCGCATTTCTACCTGCATGACTGTTGTCCTATACTGACCTTCTATTGCTTCTCGTATCCACTACAATGTACTATCATGGCGCTATAGAAGAGATACCTGGAGATACATAAATAGTTTGCCACCATTCTCAATTTATATCCAGATCCTTAGATAAAAATATTTACTAGTTTATTTAAAAATGTTCTAATTACTTTAAGTTTTCCATCATCACTCATGTTATCATTTCTGCGTGTTTGTCAGATTGTTTTAATCAATTAAACGAATATGCAAAATTCTCTCTTTGTATTAGTGTGTTTCATCATTCGACACAGTGTTTACCATATCAGATAAAGCTATCTCCGTTTTCTACCGAAACGATTTATCTTCCCAACAGGTCCCTGGCCCATGGTATTGTATTGTATTTTCGTTTATTTCAAAACTTGCTGTCAAGGCGCAACAAGTAACATCAATGCATGATTATGCAGTTATAGTATTAGAGACTATGCTATTATAGCTTTAGGCCTAGATAGTGCACTGTTCGGCACTATAATAGGTATAGTTCTAATGGGGCAAATTGGGTTGGATTATAGTGTTGACAGTGAGGCTAAACGAGGATTCAGACAGCTGCTAGTAAATGTCTTTGAACATCTGGCGTGGTAAAATGTTCTTGCTATCCTTGGCTGGCAGGGCAAGGGTGTGGAGCCTGAGTCGCAGATTGTATCGGCTCTCCTGTCGCTCATGGCACATCCGACGTAGAACGTGTTTGGGTTCGCTTATTATGGCCTTGAACAGCGCGTCGTCAGCTCGGTTTGCTGTCGGGATAGGGGTCTCTTTCGGTCGTCTCTGCCAGATGGTTGAGCAATCATTTTTTTGATGCCCGGATGTACCACTTGACCAAACCAATGGCCGCAAGTCTATACACTATAAGCCCGAGCAGACCCAGTTCACGTCATTCTAGTGGGTAACATGGCCTACGGGAATCGCTGCGTGGCTGAAGACGATGATCATTCTCCGTGATTTCAGTGTGAGAGTTAGTTACTCCTTTCTTGGTATGTGCATTATCAGATGTATTTCAATATTTTATTATTATATTTTCATTCATCTGTTACCGAAATTCGTTTCATATATTAAGTAATTTTTATATTTCAGCGAGTAGTTTCCTTCTTATAAGAGCTAGTTCCCTAGGATAAGTGCTGTAAGATCATATTTAATGATCATATAGAAGGCCATGATGGTACTGCTCTTGATCTTAAGAGCTAAACAGGGTATAGCTTCTTTTAGAAGTTTGCGTATTAAGTCGCAAAGATATTTAGGAGCCTCCTGAGTCCTGACTTAATGCGCAAACCTCTCTCTCCTGTCTCTTTCCGCCCTCTCCGGTCTGCGGATCGACTTGATCTCCTAGTTCCCCGGGCAAAGATTGCCATGGCCCAACACCGTACCTTTGCCATCGTGAACTCTTGCAAGTGGAATGACCGACCGACCTCAATCCGTAGTAAGATTTCAGTCGCAATTCCACCCTCCTCCCTTCATTGCTTGAAGACTTACTTATTTTCGCGGGGCTGTGCCGCTGAGTTGCTAGTGCTGCACAAGTCGCTCTATAAATTCTCAGATAAGATACGATTCCGTCCCAAAATCGCTGGAACAATTCCTTCCGGATTGTGTCCATTGCCTAAGCTCGACCGCTGACTCTTCGGGGTGTGCGATTGCAAGTCTAGGCAAAGAACAGTGATAATCATCTTTCTTATGACACAGTGTCGTTAAATAAAAATACCTCATGGGGCTGATAGGTCAATCCCGCAAAGGCCTCTTTTGATGACTTGGTTTCCCTTCAAACGGTAATCTATTATGAAGAATCTCACTCAAATTAGAATAATGGTCAAAGGTCCATGCGGTATATATATCTGTAACAAAACCTTAACTCAACGTTACCATGGCGCTGGGGAATTCGTCACTGTCTTCCACAGATTTAAATTCTAGACTAAAGTTTGATATTTTGTAGGCAATCATAAATCTTCTATCTTTCTTTAGCGTGAAAGTATATTCCCACAATTGTGGGCTATTTGAAATGCACAGGCTAAAATATTCATTGGCACGGTTCAGACAGGAACTCCATGCATTTCAAAACATTATTGCGGTTTAAAAGTAGAACATCTTTGTAATAAGCTGCCGGATAAAGATAACAAATGTAAATCAACAAAATAGAGACCATCCTCTTCTGGTCTTCAATTTACAAAACTAGGGCCAAATTTCACCGACACTGATAACTGAGACTTCGCCATAAGCAGACAACTGGTCAAGCCGATAGGACAGCTATTAATCATTTAGATTATATTTAACCAAGAAGATTTTCAGGATGCATGTCGAATTTAAACTGAATTCCTCGTCCACTAACATAAAAGAATGGTCTTTAAAGTCGAAAGTCAGCAAAAGATTACCTTGAGCAGTAATGAACTTACTCAACATCTCTCCGACGCCAGGCCAACGAAAAGTAAACTTTGTACTTGGGTATTTTATAACTATGGTCATAAAATATAAGCTAGCATGCCGGAGATATTTACTTAAAGCGCAGTGTTTGCCTACAGAAGAAACTTTCCGTCATTGTAAAGGTGATTCAGCTTATTTGCATAATTATAGAATTGAAATATGGCGAACTACATCAAGAATTGTATTGTATTGTATTTTCGTTTATTTCATAACTTGCTGTCAAGACGCAACAAGTAACATCAGTGCATGATTATACAGTTATAGTATTAGAGACTATTATAGTACTATTATAGCCTTAGGCCTAGATGATGCACTGTTACCAAGACATTAAGCAACTACTTGGTTGGATGCTCATATTTTATCATTTAAGATAACGGCTATACTCATTCATTCATTTCATTCATTCATTCAGAGGACTTATATAGCGCCCCTCCAAGATAACCTACTCAGAGGCGCTCGATACTATTTAGAACTATAAGATATTGTTAGTGAAAACCAATCAGACAAATGTGAATCAGCAAAATACGACTATCGTTTTCCTCTTAATTTTACGAAATAGTTTCGCCAACGCTGTAGGCGGTAGATATTTTTGACTTCACCCTAATGAAGACATTTGGTTACACCTAAAAACACAGTTTTTATTCGCCGGTTGGTTACAATTTTTATTAAAGAACAAGGATTTCAAGTAAAGCAAATTCAATGGTACTCATTAGAGTTGACGAAAGCAGGAAGTTACAATATCCTTTAGCTTCTAACTTAACCATTTGAATTTCAAACTCAGACACAGTGCCCAAGTCTAACAGAAAAGGGATCCTAATATTTCTCATCCACTGATGAAATAGATATTCCTTTAAATAAAAAGTCATCCAACGTTACATTGAAGAGGTCGATGGAGTGAACTCAGTTCTCTCCGGTGCTGGTTTGTAATTTGTAATCGAACATTTATATAGCGCCGCTCAAAAATCAGCAGGTTTAACGATGAAGTACAGCATGAACTGGGGTTTTTCTGACTGTAAGTATAACATTTAGAGGTTATTTAAGAGAATACGTTTCAGTGTTGTTGCATTCTGTTGTTTATAGTTTCGCACCGTATTCTATCCTGTCTTATTGCATTCTTTTATCATTATTTTTGCCCAAAGCAGTAAATCCAGAAGGTGGGGAAAACTGCTTTAGGGGAGTTAAAGCGCATATCTGTGATAGCTGATCTTCGCAGATGTCAGGCGCCTCAATAGTACCACGGAACGGTGGATTGTTGTCGCAACACGTTGGAAGAGGAAGTACTTGTAAGTCACCTTCGGTCTCCAGAAACCTAGGTCAGATGGCGACCCAGCCTGGCAATCTGTAATCCCTGGTGGTTGATTTCGCCAAGGAATGAACTGGTAAGAGTCTGGCAGGCTTTCATACTTGACAACCTTACTTTGAACAGTCAACTTGACCGCTGTACTAGGGGTCTGCGGGTATACCCGTACCCGCGGGTTTACCCGTACCCGACCAGTACCCGCGGGTCGGGTACGGGTCGGGTAGACATTTTACGGGTCGGGTCGGGTACGGGTAGGAGTTTTACGGGTACGGGTATACCCGGTTTTACCCGTACCGAACGGAAGTTTTGGGGTTACATGTAATGGTGAGTCAGACTTACTATAGCTGGCGGTACTTAACGTCACATCTGTACCCTTTTGTAATCGGCCGTGGAAGTTTGAAAGTACGACGATAATATTGTTAATTCTGAGTTTTTCTGGCATCAAATCATGGTGGATGACATATAGCTGTATCAGGTGTTACTACAACCTTCTTATATTGCACCAATATTGGCAAATCGTTTCATTTTGGGCCATAAATCTGAGAAGCCATACTCCGAACATTAAGAAATTCAGTTGGACAGGACGATTATCCATGAAACACGGTCACTGTCATCAGTATGATTCTCATTATGATTATGTTTAAGTTATTATGATTATTATTATTATTATTATTATTATTATTATTATTATTATTATTATTATTATTATTATTATTATTATTATTATTATTATTATTATTATATTATCCATTACTGTGATCATCACCATCAGACTATTATTATTACTGCTACATGCTTTGTGAGACTATTGGACTGTTAGGGCTCGGATTATGGAAATGCCTATTAGGCTAATTACGTGGCTTGTACGGTACGGGTACGGGTATACCCGCGGGTACGGGTATACCCGCGGGTACGGGTCGGGTTGGGTAGCAATTTTGACTACGGGTCGGGTACGGGTACGGGTAGTGGTCCCGTGTTACGGGTACGGGTCGGGTAGCAAAAATGCTCTACCCGCAGACCTCTACGCTGTACCTACAGTGCCGGTGGTATGAGGTAGATATGAATCAGCCAAGGTGTCCACAACAGTAACCTTCCAGGCCAGAGCCTGCTTGACAGGGTATCAAAGTCGCCCCATCTACATGCTTGCCGTCACATCTCACGAGTACCACTGGTTCCTCGGATGAAGTGATACCAGCTGTATCAAGGACTCACCGGATTAGGTGGCTGACGGCTGGATATCTAGAGGTAATAAAAGAACCAAGACGGTAAGCCACACCAAATAATACATGGCAAATACCAATGAACCACAAGGACATCTATGAGTAGCGCAAGCATCGACCCAGAGACGCAAATACACGCCTATATGTATCGCCTCTTCTTCAAGCTTTAAATCGCACTGATGTGGACTTGTGGAGTGCAAGAAGCCACTCACCAGCATATAGAGTGAAGATACTACCCTAACTCGTGTCCAATGATAGTCCGATGTAATGGACTTCAGAGAGGCAAGGTCCATGTGGACTAGAGAAAGGCCCCAAACTGATTGTTTAAGGGCAGCTAGGTCATCGGGATTTGGTGAGTTAGATTTGAGACTCCATTGGGCCTTGGCTGAAGGTAGTGCTTCGCTCAGCGACCCTCGAGAGACGCGGCACCTGCGGCGGAAACCAAATTGGCAGGAGATGCCATCGAAGATACGCCTCGGATGCCCAGACCTACTGTCCGTG
Organism: Aporrectodea caliginosa; assembly: GCA_020284085.1. Taxonomy (NCBI): domain Eukaryota; kingdom Metazoa; phylum Annelida; class Clitellata; order Crassiclitellata; family Lumbricidae; genus Aporrectodea; species Aporrectodea caliginosa. The sequence continues at coordinate 1,012,358 of JACEVL010000037.1, forward strand.
GCAGGAGGTGAGGCTTGAAACCATTGCATGTCTGATATGGCCAAGATCAGGTTGACTATTAGACCTTTAAGCAGAGCGAAATATTATTATTATTACTATTGTTATTATTATTATTATTATTTTATTATTATTATTATTATTATTATTATTATTATTATTATTATTATTATTATTATTATTATTATTATTATTACTATTATTACTATTATAATTATTATTATTATTATTATTATTATTATTATTATTATTATTATTATTATTATTATTATTATTATTATTATTATTATTATTATTATTATTACTATTATAATTATTATTATTATTATTATTATTATTATTATTATTAATTTAGTTAGTTGTGCATTCAGTGAGCAATTTCGGATGTACAGTTTCCTTATTGAGCAGATAATTATCAACTTATCTAGCTCCGCTGCTAATGCACGAGTCGGCAACGAATGACGCCTCAAAACCAAGTCGTGACTATCTACCCTTAGCTGCCGTATTGACGAGCACCCCTCGTCATGCATTATCTGTATGATGTGTGCCCTTATGACGAGGTCGCTCGTCATACATACAGTCACCTCTATGCTTAGTGCGGCGTTGCAGGCACTCAATATTATTCAAAGCCTAGGCACATGAAAGTAAGTACAGTATATTCCGCAATGTTTGGAATACTATTGGGCAACTTTTGTGTTATGTTTGTAAAGGTGCTGTTAGTGCCAGAAATACTAAATGTATTTTGCATTTTTAGGTTAGTTGCTTTATCACAGATGTTTTGCAGTAAAGGCAATCGAGGTGAAAGCCGCTTCAACTGCATCAAAACCTGCTCTTTGCAAAAAATGATTGCTTTGCTGCATATCGTACTAATAAAAAGTACTGGAAATATTATCTGGGTGAAAGTTACCCAGTCATCTGCAGTTGCTCTGAACATTCAGTTCCAAGTACCCATACCTTTCTAGCTTACTTGGTATTCAGTATCTATTGAAAATAAATGAGAAAGAGCAGCAATGCTCACATGAACATGATAGTTGTATTCATAATTATTATCACGAATTATAGTCATTGCAACAGTGAATGTTGCACAGAAACTACGATTGCAACAATAAAAAAAACTTTTACATCTGCATGTTAGCTGTCAGCACACGAGACTTTGCTAGCCCTATGACCACTCGGCAGCTAAAGGATTAAATGCTCGTTCACTAAGCAGAGTTTTCATATTGGGTATGACGAGAAAGGCAATCACATGACCTTGTTGAATATAATAGCGTTGTGCTGCTTAATATGGTATTGAATTTGTGGGGTAAATTAGACAGCATCTCTTGGTCATAGAGTTATTCTGAGATTCTAATAACATTAGTTAGCACGCTGTTAAGCGTCAAATCTGTAACATAAAGCTCTGACAGAGGTCTACGGCGTGCATCTAAGTCCTTCAAAACTTTAAAAAAATTGAAAGAGCATTTCTAAGTAAATTTCTATGAGTAGGCTATGGCACAAATGAGGCTTTGGGGTAGGATTTGCAGACATTTTCCTAAAAGATAAAACCTTCAAATCGGAATTGAAAAGAGCATGTATGACATTGTATGTATAAATTATACGAATGCACAGTGCATCATTCAAGAGAACAAATGAAACGAGGATTTGTAGCAGAACAGTAAATGACCTGAATAACATAAAGCAGCTAGTACTCTGTGTCCGTTAAAAGAGCAGAAGAGATTATTTTTTTTCCTGTAGAAAAATACGAACCCAAGTGATCCACGACTTAGGTTACAATAATAATATTATTAATGTAAAACATAATCCTGCTGAAAACTGAAAATGGAACAACGAATAATATTATGCTAGGAACATTAAGATAATAGGTTCATAATAATTATTCTGGGTAAACGCTCAGGAACATTTGCATAAAATGTTCAGAAAATGTCAGAAAAAATATTCAGGAATGTTTAAGAAAAATGCTCAGAAAAGTTCAAGGAAATGTTAAGATCGTTGAAACGTTTCGAATTCGCTCACGTGACGTCCATTTGAATCTACTTTCAAACTCAATTGAGTAAGAGTGTAACCCTTAAAATAATTTCAACATAGCCTATTGGCCAAGCAACAGTCATCAGTAGGCCTACACTATTTAAGCCTCGCTGAAGTAGGCCTAATGTTATTAAGTTTCATAAATATAGGCCTACTGTTTTGCTCGGACAGTGCATCAATGTTGCATCAAATACATGTTTAGCAATTTGTGGACTTTGTTGCTTCAGCGTTGAATATACACACGAATTTCGATTGAAACTAAATAAAACACGTCAACTATTGCTCCAATGATCTGTAAATTGAAAGAAAACGCATTTCAATTCTGGATGTGCTGCCACTTTTCCAAATCATATCAATTTATTCTTGTCACATTCAGAACTGTTTTCCGAAAATCACGCTGTCAGAAATAGTTTTTAAGGTCCATATTTCGCTACACTTCTTTTAATCAAAGAATTTCAACTGATGAAACTTTGCTGGTCTCAAATGCGCGACTTCTGGTTTCTATATTAATCCGACTATAAGGAATGTTTAGGACAAATATTTAATTAGGTTTATTTACGTCTAGATTTAGTCAGTTCATCTCCCCATCTGAAAACAGACAATCCGGCATCTGTATGTAAAACACAACAGGAAATCGATATAAAGAAACGTGAGCTTAAAATCAGAAATATCCCTTGATGTGTTTTACCTTGAGTCTTCGTAGGCCTCCAACGTTATATGAAAACTGAACGTCCAAATTCCTTTAAAAGTGAACAGCCACCATTTCACCTTTAAAAAGTATTGATATGTGTGTGGTGTGTTTAAGTCACTTGATTCTAAGGGACATCGTTGACAGCCTTTCCACAAATCTTAACTTCCGTGTTAAGGGGCAGTGGTCACAGTTAGTGGCCACCGAACTCAGCAGATCCTTACCTCAGTTCTTTAAATATTCAAGCACGAATTAGCATTAGAATAGCAGTTGAAACTTCATGATAGCATGACTAACTCGGTAAACATAGGCCACATCGAATTTGTAAGAAACCATACCTAGACGAAGACGGCCATGCATTAAGACAAACAAGCCCTTATGCGATACTAGTAGACAAATTGAATTGAAGATAAAAT
>JACEVL010000037.1:1020483-1077990 GCA_020284085.1 Aporrectodea caliginosa
ACTACTGCCTCCCGTGAAAACTGTTTCATACTCGCTACGCCCCAGAACCCACAATAGAATAATACCTAAGGCAAACTCTCTATCTCGTAAAACATTTGTCACACGGATGCTTTATACTTAATTTTTTTATATTTGATGATCGGGTCTCACGCTCTGCTGCACGCCTAATCGGACGCATCCTCAGATTAGGACAAATCTCTGGCTACATGCAAGACGTGCTACGCTGGCTCCCATCCAGCAGCGTATCGCATACCGAATTTCTGCTTTGGTATGGCGGTGCCTGTTGGGTTTTGCCCCAGCCTACATTCGCATGTTCTGCTGCCTTGCCTCAGGCGACCCGTGTCGTCGCTCCCTCCTCTCTACCGAGCGGGGTGTGCTCCTCGTCCTGTTAGCCTTGCACCTTTGGGTAGTAGCCTAAGCCTTGAAGGGGTGCTATAAGAATTTCTGTAATAATGTTGGCACGAAGTACTAAGCAAATTCAAATTTCGACATCAAGGCTGCTTTGCTTTATCGTTAGGCTATACAACGTACACGATTTGGCTCTAAAACAAAGCACATGCACAGAACACAACGCTTCCTGTTAACACATTTATGTGGGTCTACACTGTAGGGCAGTATAGCAAAGTATATATTTACAAGTCATAAAACATGTTCAACATTGCATGATATGCTTGCTTGTTAAGCTTGGGGATTATTTGCCCGGGCCTTTTGACTGAAGGTAATTTCCTCTGGGGTTATTGGCCATGGGGTGTTTGACCGGGGTTATTTTCCTAGGGGTTAATGGCCGGGGTTTATGACTATAATTGTCTTAGAGCCACCTTAGTGGTGCAGTGCAAGTATTCGGAAGCGGCCTCCTGTTCGTAACGATAAACTGTAAACGACTAAACTCTAAAGATTCCATCAGCCGGGTATTGTATTGACGCCGTGATAAGAAAGACAGAGGTTATCCACCGCTAAGTGCCAACACTATGACGCCGAAGTCCTAAGCCAGTGAACGAAATGTTATATTACATGTAGGCAGCCTAAGTCTAGTCTTCAGCATTACACAAAACGAAAAAGAAACTTTTATACGAAAACAGAATTTAGTCATTGATGCGATGAAACTATATAATAGCATTACATTTTATAGAAACGAAGCTTTCGTAGAAGAAACATGCGAATGATGCGTTCAAACGGAAGATTGGTTTTCTGGGTTGCAAATTCAGTCAATGCCTCTGTGTACGCAAGATCGCAGTCGATACAATATCTCACTTTCAGATATCTTGCAAGAAAATGTCTTCCTAGAAAATAGTGGCATTTAATGGAATAATGCCCTTGAAGAGATGCCCATAGTTCATACTTATGAAAGCACACTTTATGGCCGAAAAATTGCGCAAACGTTGACTCGGCTGTTGAATTACAGTTCCGCATATCGTCATTCTTAGGTGATAAGTAATAACACAGAGTGTGAAATCCAACCAAGGACTGTATGTCTCCATCGAAAAAAGAGTCAAGCGGTGGCAACAACAAAACATTCGCAAATGCAAACTCCTTCAAATGGCTCTTCAGATCAGGCTCGTGAAGAATTCGTTCACATAAATGCAACACTTCATCATATTTACGAAGCTTGTAAAGGTACAAAGCACGATAGCAGTCAACTGTGTTGCACTGTATGCCAAAGTCTTTGCGAATCACACTGTAAAATAATGTCATATTTTCTAGGGCACATCCCATTAAATCATCAATCATTGTTTCTTTAAGTGTTAAAGAAGTAACAGCTGTGGCTTCGTTCTTTGTTAATGGATTTGTTCTGCGATAAACAATTTGTCTGGCAGCATTTAAATTAGAATCAGAAATATTTCTTTTAACAATACATCTCAGTTTTACTAAAGCCCTCAAATATACGTCCATAGGAAATGCTGAATAAGGCAAATCTTGACAAATATTCATATGTTCGGATATTCTTTCGGCCGATAATACACTCAAATAATAAGCAAACACCTTTGGTGAGAGACGCAGATCGAGATAAAGCCGTCTGCCAATGTAATGAAGATTATTTTTAGTAACCTTCTTGTAAAGCACACACAATCCAACGATCCTTGCGACATCGTCAATAAACAGCAAACAACCTGCATTCAGTGTTTCATTGTCCTTTTGAGGAGTCTTATCCACGAGAACTGCCAGGCAGGAGCGTATTATTTCTTGGTATTCTGATGTGGCAAACTGCAGTGCAGCCAGATAGGTCAAAGCTGCAGGCCAACAACTGCGGTCGCATACAGGGCAGCAATATTCCAAAGCTTTTCTAAGTAACTCTCTTGACATGAGAGACACTAGTTGAAATTCTGAAGGGCTATTGAATCCAGTTAAATTGTGCATGATATCTTGAGCGCGCAGAAATTGAAACAGACTACTTTGTAACGTGTTCTCTTTTGGAAAGTTGTGATAATGAGACCTAACAATTTTAGGCTGCATCGTAATTGTATTGACCAATTCCACAAAGAGCATGCTATCCCATGAAATTTCCCCACTTCCTAGACCATATGCCATATGTAAAATATACAACAGTTTGACAAAATACGTTAGACACAAGACGTTTTCTATTGTTGGAACAAACTCTCCTCTACAGTGTGTCTTCAGATTAATATGTCTTGTAAAAGATAGATTTTTGAAGCTATGGCGCAGTCCTTTACTGCACCTTCTTTCAATAACTGAACGACAGTTAGCATGAGAATATGCGAATCTGAAAGAAAACATCAAATCCAACACCTCTGGTTCACCGTCTTTCCGACATTCAAAGAGATGCAGCATGTAATCCACGGAATGTTGTATTGCATTTCTTGCGTCTTCAAAACATATTCCTATTTCTGGCGGTAAGTAATTTACCACGAACCATAGACAGAGAATACCATATTTGCAGAATTTACTTAATTGTCTTTCAATCTCTTCACACATTTTAGGATTCCATTGCTCATGAAATAAATTTGCTTCAGGAATAAAATAGTGCGGACAGCATCTCCTCATTAGCCAGTCTGAAAGCTTTTTAAGCAACTCACAGCAGATTGTAATAACAGAAGACGAATTCCACCATTCCGATGACATCTCTTCACAAGTCCATAACAACAGCGTCTTTAAATGATACGTACAAAGAACCTCATCCTCCTTTGGAAAATCCTTTTGTATCAATTCTCTCTTAGAGAAGAATTTGAGCAAATGATAGACAATCTGTTGAATTTGTGACCAACTCTGAAGCAAAATTACCTCTGCAAATGAAAATGACAATCTCCACTGTTCTTTATCATCTCTGCAAGAACGATGCTGGACATAAACAACATGACAGCCATTTTGTACAACCTCGGAGATTGTGTCGGTCGTCGGCCACCCGTGATTTCTTGGTCGCTTTGGCCAATTTTGAGCTTCTCTTGGCCACTGAGGGCACCACACGCTTAGGACGTTATCACGTCCGAAATACATATTAGCATCTCCTTGTGAATGTTTAATTGCTGGACCACTAACACTGTTTGTCATGGTGTGTAGAGGAGAGGAATAGTTAGTTATAAGAGAAGCCATATTTAGCGTCTTGAAGGAACTTGGAAAGGTAGCGTGGTTAAATGTGTACTTTTTATATCTCCAGTTATACTTCATTTCGCCGAAAACTCGTAATTGTACAAAACCTGGATACTCCTGGTAAGATTCCATTCTATAGCACTTAATTGTTTCGGTTAAGCCAGTCATATCGTTTGGTAATACTGGAAAGTCACCATCGAAGGCCAGCTCATTGGCTTTGGGGATCAGGAAATCGGTGTCGTCGATGCATGTATTCAGCGGTCTTATGTAAAACTCCGCTATGCAACCACACGCAATCAAATAATCTTTTAGTTCTGGTTCCGTTGACTCGATGAAGTCATGCATCCAATCAGAAACAACTGGAGTAAACGACTTTGGAAGCAATTGGCATGTGCTAACTATGAACCCGGATGCCATCTCTTCCATGGCTCTAGCCTAACATCATATTCCGTCATCTTAACTGGAACACGTATATCTCCAATCTCCATCCTAAAACTCATTATCCCCATAATCATTTTTATAATCAACATAGCCATCATATTCATCATTTTTAAAATATTCATTTTCATTATCATCGCTATGAGCAACAACAGGAGCAGCAGTTGAATTACGGTTGAAATGCATGTAGGCTAATAAGAAACAACAGAAACCGAATGTGTAAGCAATTTGATGCCGTATCTTCATTAAATATTACCGCATATTCATCACTTTAATCATAATCATCGTCATCATCATCATTGTTAGCCTGTTATCACGATCTTCGTCATTATATGATCATCAGTATCATTATTGTTATGATCATTTTCAGCAACAATTACTTCGACCGATCCTGTTTAGCAGACAGCCTACATTCAGGTGACCATCTACCCGAAGACGAACTGAAACGTGTCATTCTAACCCTCTGAGTAAAAAATCATTCCTATTATAAAACTGTTCTTTATAAAACATACAATTCCAAACCTAGGTAACTCAAACATATTCAACTAGATACTTCGTAGCAACCTCTGCTAGCCAACACCTTTTTCACAGAAAAGGTGAAAACGTTGAACTGTGTGATGCACTGGCTTCCTATTGAACCGAACATACAGTTTAAAACATGTCTCATAGTATTACAACCCTTGGTAAGCCAACTTATCTTTTAACTTTGCGTACACCTTGACTAACAAATATTGTTTTAGCTCAATGGATGCTTTTGATATAACCTGGATCAGTACGTTACTGGTATCCGGTCTTGCTGTATTCTCTGTTCTGTCCGCTCTGCAAAATCCGTGATGTCGTCTTGTATTATTTATTTACTTCCAAGCTCATGGCTCTTGGAGACCTAGACTTAGATACCAGATTACGAGAAGAAGAAGACAAGGTCATTAGGCTAACGAGAAGCAGCCATATTTTCTTAGCCTAGCTGTCTGAATCAGATGCCGAGTGGCATCTTTCTCGCCGCCTGAGCTTCTCACCGACAGTGCGCTGTCAGTTTACTTATTTATTGCTGAGTTGTCTAGGGGCGCAGGTTGAGCAAAAATCTCGAGATAGGGAATGCTGAATTTTAAATTCACTGTTCAAATTGGCTAACAATGAATGACGATGATTGATTGATTGATTGAAGATCACCAACATGGGTCTACAAAATGGCGAGATTTCCAGGTGGAGTTTTAAACTGTCTTGTCCTTCCTTTTTCAGTCCAGCACACTAACAACTAAACCTCGATGCTCGCCTTGAGAGCTAGGTTAAGGAACTATTAATGGTGCTAATTTATTTTTAAAACCGTTGGATTATAGTCATCGTTATAATCAATCGTTCAAAATGAGGTCTGTGGTCTTACCACGTCGATTGCAAGAAAGCTGCATGCTGCTTGAACTGCATTGGCCGTTATAATGCGGTTAACATAATCGAAACTGGTTCATTGTTGAAGGGGTGACCATCCATACAGGGTCAAACCTTTCGTTTTGGGGTCTAAAATTTACCCCTTTCAGGGTTTGGCGTTGATAGACTTAAAAGTTTTAACCGTACCTTTCAATTGGCATGTCAGTGTTGCGATTCTTACACGCTTATACTGTATATATAGTCCTGTATTCCAGTCTGACAGATTTACGATAGCTATGATGCTACATGCGATTTATAAAGACAATGTTGAAATAGGCGACACTATGAACTATAGCTAAAACTGACTAAATAACTCTAAGATGTTGTTAACCCTAGGGCTACCAAGCTTTTTTACGGACTACCAAGGGGGGTGGTTACCACCCCCTGGATTTCTGTTTGGTTTTACATATCATAATGTAATATAGCATTGGATTCAGCATTCATTTTTGCACAGAATGGTATATTTAGTTGTACATTATGTGAATGCACCTCGAAATACATCACTTTTAACAACGGAACCCATTAATTAGCAATATTGTATATTATTGCGTACATTTTGTATTTTTGGATAAACAAATATAAGATTATGTGTGTTTTGAAACTAATCTATGTATAAAAGATACACAAAATCATCCCTACACATGTTTATATAGTATAAATGTACATCCATACATATATATCCATACATATATATCGGTTTACGTTGTAATGCTGTTATCAGCCATTTTCACACAGATTACGCGTATTATTATTTATTTTGATCACTTCCGGTATTCAAAAGACAAAGATGTAGGTATGCAAATGAAGCCCTTCATTCCCTCTAAAGAATGGTATCTTTGTTTCTCTCTTCCAGGAAGACAAATGAATACACTACAGACAAAAACTGGGGGAGTCCTTCCATTCAGCCATTTTTCACGCATATTACGCGTATTATTATTTATTTTGAGCACTTCCGGTTGTCTCAGGTCAACTCAGTGACCATAGATATGTAGCCCCACATTCCCTCTATAGAATGGTAAAATTTGTGTCTCTTAATATTAAATGACGGATAAGATATAGTCGAAAATCTAGGGGGGGTATCCACCCCCCCTGGTGCCTCGGGTATATTGGGTATAACTTCTTGAACGGTGTGAGATATCATCTCACATTTTACCTCAAAACGTGTGTAAATGAACCCCCTACAGCTACCTAAAAGGTCAAATTTTTATTCCATACGGAAAAAGTTTGAGATGAAAAAAACCTAGGGGGGGTGGCAACCACCCCCCTTGGTAGCCCGAGGGTTAAAATACCTACTTCGTTATCTTTCCACAGATTAGAAATTGCTGCTGAATTTTGACCTGTTTTTAAGCAAATTATCCGCAATATTCAAAATCCTCAAGCCTTCTTCCGTGTATGAATACATTCTCATAAGCTATTTTAAGATTAAATTGCACAGCGTCAGACCCGTATTTGTGGACCCGCATCCACAATATCAACTTTCAGACAACAAATACATCTCAGCCGGCCTGTGTTCCGCCGGACGCCAGCAAGGCATAGATATTTGAGACGCATTACTGATATGCGAAACGCCTTCTTCTCAAATGCCGTCAAGCTGTTTTAATGTTTTGATTACGAATCTACCATAAAACTATGTGCATTAGAATTACGTCCATCAAACGAAAATAATCAGTCAATATTTACTAGATGCCCATGTTTTAAGTAACATTGTGAATTCTATCTGTCATTTTGGTCATACAATTCAAAAATGAATGATTATGGCAATGAGATGCCGAATGCTTTATTTTACTTTCTGTTATATAGGCCCCCCAAGTCCGATCACACCTCAACGTGGTTAGGGGTGGCAACAGTCAGTAGGGGAGTGCCTGCTGAGGCTATGCCATCAGTGGTAGGTCTTGGCCGAAGTACCACCTTAGGGCGCTACGCGAGGTGGACAGGCCAGCAGGAACCCTGAAGAAAAGCTGGCAAACGTGGCGGCATCGCCGCCTTGATACCCATGTAAGCCAGTCCTAAGCCTGGAACTCTCTGTACAGGGAAAAATTTTCGAACGGATGGATGCAGACTCCATTTAAAGAAAAAATTCCAATGCAAGCATTGGACTCCTAAGGGCCTCGGCCCATGGATCCGAGGCAAGCGTTGGACACCTACGGGCCTTGCCCATGGATCCTGATTGATGATGATATATAGGCGACCCTAACTTAGCGGGATGCCCATCCCTTCAGGGCTTGCTTGATACCCTAAAGATGAAAACTTTGTTGAATTTTAAATTCACTGTTCTAAATTGGTTAACAATAAATAATGATTGAATTGATTGATTAATTGATTGATTGATTGATTGATTGAATATCACCAACATGGGTCTACAAATGGCGACCACTGTACTTACTTCTATCTGCTTTTGTACTTGTCTGACAATGACTACACGGTAGATACTTACTTGTTTCTTGCATGGAGAAGACACTTGTTTTCACCCGAGAGCGCAATTATTATAAGTCTTTAGTTTATATATAACCAAGAAGGTTTTCATATAGGCAATTTCGATAGGCCACGCCTTCCTAAAGAGTTGACGGAAGTAGGACAGCATAGTTATCTTTAACTTATCCTAACACCATATTGCATTCAAACGCAAACAAAACAAACTTTAACATTACCCAATCTCTAAGAGGCTGGGCCAATGATGAAGTAAAGTATTAAATTGGGATTTCCGACTATGATCATGAAAATTAGCGGTTCTTTTATCATACTGGGTTCCAGCGTAGTGCATTGATTTGTGTTGTTTTGTTTCGCAGTGTATTCTACATAATGACACCAACTGCTTTGCATGGATTTTTATTTGTATTATTGTTGTTATTACAATTATTATTTGTTAACATCATTTTTATTATAACCATTTGCCGATCCTATGACTATTATTTAATAACTTAAAACAGCGTTGCCACGTTGGACAGCTACTGATAGTCTTTTAAACTGGTATTTCGTTTCCAGTCAATCGTGTGTTGAAATCGACAAACTTCGTATCAGCTTCTGCTTAAAATTACTTTAATTGTTATTATTGTTATTACTAATATTGGCCCTATACTGTTGCTAGAATTGATATTATTGTTGTTATTATTAGTAGTAGCAATAATTTTATTATTTAATTATCAATGTCCATAGCGACGGTTGCACAAAGCATCAACCGACAGCCCACAAAACTAAGCCGCAATCAGGCCAGCATCTTGATAATCAGTCCGGCATGATGGGGTCAGCCTATGGTGATCAGGCAATTTGACAAAATCCTCTTTCGGCACAGAACGAAATGACACAAGTGAATGAGCAGAAGGAATGGATGAATGAAAGGAATTCCGAAAGCTAGGTCCATTGAGTTCAAATGGTCATTCACTGAGAAAAGTTTGAGTCAAGTATTAGGTGTGACAAGAGAAGGTAATCAGACGACCTTGTAAAAGTATTACACTTTTGTACTGTTTTGCATTATATTGCATTTTGAAAGGCAATCTAGACAGAGTCTGACATTGGTCTTGTATTGCCAAGGGTATTACCATTTTAAGGTATTATTATTATTTATATTGAGCTTGTTCAAATTACAAGTACGAAGTACTAGCCTACATTCTTGCAAACACGTGGCTTGCCATCGGATATGCCTCACAATGACCATAGACTCTGTACCCTGAGCTTCTGCATGATTTATCATAGGCCCCTACAGAGGAATGGTTTAATTCAATATATTTGCTGACTGGTTTGCGTCGTTTGTCTACACAGTTCCAAATGTCTTCCAACATCCTGTCCCTCAACCAACTATGCATGTGGTCAACTGGTGATGTCCGCTGTTCTCGCATTTTCATGTCAAACTGATTATTGGCTTATCTTGTGTTCTTGCAGCTTAATTTCTTGACATTCTTGTTTACCATTCAGACTATGATCAAAACCGATGTTGTTACTGTTGACGCCACGCCAAGAATCCTTTGGGGTTGTCCAACAAGAACGCCGCAAGAATAGGAAGAGAGTAGTCAACCACCTGCAGACAGAGAGGATTAGAATTGTTCTGTTCAATGCAGATGTCCACATGTAACATATTATATATTAACTTCAGTCACTCAACAGACACGCTTACTGGAACACATCTAAGTAGAAATTGATTGACTGCAGACAGCAGTATCAAAGTACAACACCCAATACTCCAATAGCACATCTAGCCACGCTGTATCACAATAGTGGCATAATTTCGGCCTGAAGTGCACATATCCGTAAAGGGCATGGGGAGGTAATGCCAAATGCTGATATATGCGGACAACGGATAGGGATGGATCAAAAGTGTAGTTCACCAGTTGTCGACGTCCTTATGAACGACCTTTTGGCCCCAATCACAAAAGTGTCAAAGTCATTTTAGCCCCATCTTTCAATTTTCTAAAGAATTTGTAACCTTTACTAACTAATAATGATTATTAGGCGCCCTTGTAACGGCATGGCTGTGTTACGGCGCCACATAAATCGCTTATTATTATTATTAATGAAGCATGAAACGAAGTTATACTGCTCATTTAAAAACAGTCAGCTGTTCACTTTGTAATCATTTCTTTTCTTAGCACAATCACTCAAAATAAGTAAACAGATTATCTACAAATCAAAAGTAGAAAACGTGTTTTTATTCAAAAGATTTATTGTCTCAAATAATTCGTAAATATGTAGTTGGTTGAATACAATCAAATTCTCCAAGCGCCACCAATGACCGATCAACACTGCAAAGAGTGAGTAAAGCTACTGTACAGGAAGTCAACTACAATTGCTGTGAACTCAGAACGATTTCAACTTTTACGGATTCTGCGGATTAACATAAGAAAACATCAATCTGTGGTAAAATCTCTACAAAAACTGCTTCTATCGTTCTGAATTTTTCCTCTCTACTGGTGGCAATCCTATGAAGTAACACACCACAATCTATAGCAAAGGAACTGCGGAATAATATCAGGAAAAACCATTCAAATAATCAGATTATTATAACGTCACAATTTATATGCAGGTATTTGTATAATGTCACACACAAATTTAATTAAACACAGCAATATTTTAATTAGTTCTCAATGAAGCAATCTTTTCTTGAAGAAACCTGCAAATAATGTGTTCAAACGGAGGATTAGTTTTCTGCGTGAAAAACTTATTCCAATAAAATAATAACATTAATTGGGTTATGCTTTTCAAGAAATTCCGAGAGTCCATTCCTATAAACGTAGGCCTATGTATAATATGGGCAAACCAGTTGACTCTGCAATTAACTCAAATTTCCTCTGTTATAAACGCTTTCTCTGGTTGTATTTTGTCGCCTTGCCAGTCTATCACAGAATCACAGACGCCGGAATCCACTGGGTTACATATTTACCGGTGAAGCATTGGCTGAAGAACTGGGCAGTGAGAAGGAACGGGTACCTGCTGTGGAGAAAATAATGTGGAACAAACAATTCTCAATTCGAAGATGGTTGACACCAAAGACGCCCTAGAAGAGTCGCGGCCTTGGTAATGCTGTAACGCCGAATCTTTCCTCCCAGTGCTTCCATCCTTGTGGCGCAGGTGTGGAGATCCTGCTAACGGAGTTTCGAATCCTCACAGTGACAAGTAAGATTGGGCTTTTTCCACATCCAAGTTTCCGCTATAGGACGGCCATGGCCTCAGACTGATCATGCGGCAATACATTGGAAGTGAGTTTCAGTCTTCATCATCACATATCGCGCAAAAGTAAACTTAAGACGAAAACAATTTGGTCATTGATACAAAGAAACTCATGAATTAAGCTGTATTAATGCACATAATATAAATCAGCATCTGGTCAGTGGCATTATAGCACTCTAATATTATTTTTGAGTGTACGAAGTTTTTGTAGAAGAAACCTGCGAATGATGTGTTCAAACGGAAGATCACACTTCGTGTCAGCGAATTCACTCATTGCTTCTGAATACGGAAGATTGCAGTCGATGCAACATCTGACTTTTAAATACCTTGCAAGAAAATGTCTTCCAAGAAAATAGTGACTCTTAAACAGGTAGTCATATTGAAGAACCCTCGAGAGTTCACTTCCATAAGCGTACACGTTTTGAGCAAAACAGTGTGCAAACGTTGACTCCGCAGTTAACTCAAATTTCTGAAATTCCTCTTTTAAAGGTGATAAATAATGAAAGAGTGTGTGAAATCCAACCAAAGACTGTACGTCTCCATCAAAAAGTGAGTCAAGCGGTGGCAATACCAAAACATTCGCAAATGCAAACTTCTTCAAATCGCTCTGCAGATCAGGCTCGTGGAGAATTCGATCACACAAATGCAAAGCTTCATCGTAATGGCGACACTTGTAAACGTGCAAAGCACGATAGCAGTCAATTGTGTTGCACTGAATTCCAAAGTCTTTGTGGAACACATTGTAGAATGATGTCATATTTTCTAATGCATATTCTTTTAGAATATTAATTACTGTTTCCTTCACCACAGAAGAATTGACAGTTGAACCCCCGATTTCTTTTAATGAATCTGTTCTGCGATAAACGATCTGTCTGGCAGCATTCGACTCAAAAAGACTTCATCGAAGCTATACATTTTGACTTTACTAACGCCTTCAAATATTCGTCCATAGGAAACCTTAATGCGGGCAAATCAGGATAAAAGTCTAGCTGCTTTGATATCCTTTCGGCAGATATTTCAGCTAAGTAATGAGCAAGCATCTCGGGTGAAAGACGCAGATCGAGATAAAGTCGCCTGTTGACATATTGAAGATTATTTCCAGTAATCTTCTTGTGAAGCACACATAATCCAACGATTCTTGCGATATCGTCAATAAACAGCAAACAACCTGCATTCAGTGTTTCCTTTTCCTTTTGAGGAGTCTGATCCACGAGAACTGCAAGGCAGGACCGTATTGTTTCTTGGTATTCTGATGTTGCAAAATGGAGCGCAGCCAGATAGGCCAAAGCTGCAGGAGCAATGCCGTTCGATTTACAACTGTCGTGTTCTAAAGCTTTTCTAAGAAACTCCTCTGACATGCAATTGCATGGACGGCACTTAGGGCTGCCATTTTCTAGAGCTTTTCTAAGAAACTCTTTTGACATAAGAGACAGTAGTTGAAATTCAGAACGGCTATTTTGCCCATGTAAATTTTTCATGAGATCCTGACCACGCAAGAATTGAAATAAATTACTTTGTGCTGGGAACGCTTTCGGAAAGTTATGATACTGAGACCTTATAATTTCAGGTTGCATCGAAATTGCTTTGATCAATTCAACAAAAAGACTGCTATCCCATGAAATCTCTGCGAAAATTATTCCATATGAAATATGCAAAATATACAGTAGATTGTCAAAATACGTGAAACATAAGATCTTCTGTGTTGTTGTCAGTTTTCCATCGTAATGAGGATTAGTTATATAATATCGTAATTTTAAGCTAGGACGTAGTCCCGAACTGCAACCATTTTTAATTATAGCACGGCAAGTCTTATGAGAATCTGCAAATCTGGAAGAAAACAACATATCCATGGATCTTGATTCATCCGCATTCCGATCTTCAAAGATAGATACCATGCAACACATGAAATGTGGCATTGTGATATCAGCTCTGACATTTCTTCGAAAGAATGACAGTATGTAATTTTCCGCGAACCAATGGCAAAGTATGCCAGGATTTGAAAATTGATTTAAAAGTCTTTCGGTCTTGTCTAGAATTGTGGAACTCGAAGGCTTATAAAGCAAGTTTGCTTCAGGATAAAAATAGTTTGGACAGCATTTTCTTTTGAGCCATTCGGAAAGCTTTTCTAACAACTTACAGCAAATCACAATAACAGAAGATGAATTCCACCATTCAGGCGACATTTCTTCACAAGTCCATAACATCAGCGTCTTTAAATGATACGTGCAGAGAACCTGATCTACTTTTGGGTAATTCTTTTGTATTAATTCCCGCTTTGCGAAGAATCTCAGCAGATGATAGGCAATCTGCTGAATTTGAGTCCAACTCTGAAGTAAAATCACTTCAGCGAGTGAAAATGAAAATCTCCACTGCTCCTTATCGTCTCTGCAAGAACGATGCTGGACATAAACAATGTGACAACCGCTTTGCACAACTTCGGAGATTGTATAAATTGTCGGCCATCCGTAATGTCTAGGTCGAATTGGCCAATCTTTGGCTTCTCTAGGCCACTGAGGACACCACACGCTTTGGACGAGATCACTTCCGAGACAGCAACCAGCATGTGGTTTAAATTCAATTGCTGGACCACTAACACTGTTTGGTAATTTGCCTGTAACATGTGTAGAAAAGAAATACTCAGTTGCCAAACTAGCCACAGTTAGCACTTTGTAGCTGTTTGGAAGAGCTGCTTGCTTGAATTCGTACTTTTTATATTTCCAGTTATAGTTCATTTTGCCGAAATTTTGTAATCGAACAAATCCTGGATACCTTTCGTATGTTTCAATCTTGTAGCAGTCGATCGTATCGGTCAGGCCACTGATGTCACCTGGCAGCACTGGAAATTCGCCACTGAAGACCAGCTCATCAGCTCTGGTGATTAAATAGTCATTGTCCGAGATGCATGTATTCAGTGGTCGGATATAGAATTCCGCAGTGCTGCCACACAAAATAGAATACTTCTTTGGTACAAGACAACGGGACAAGATTAGGTCATGCATGTAATCAGAAGCAACAGGAGTAGCCGACTTTGGAAGCAATTGGCATGTGCTAGTGATGATCCAGGATACCATTTGTTCATTGCATTGACACGCATAGTCCGTCATCTTAAATTAAAAACATATATCTACATCCAGACAAGTCATCATCATCGTCGTTATAAAGTAAGTAGGTTTAGCTTTATTACTCCATTTCCCAACGCATCAATGGGGCATCGAAATAGAAGTAATAATAATGATCAGTACTAACAATGAATAGTAAAGTTCTAAAACATGCTAATATAATGTAAAACATCCTGTAATGAATCCCTTTCTAGTGAGGAGGTCAGAACCTGGAATTTCACGGTTGTGAGTACGTGGCCGTAAAGAGTATTATGATTCAGGAACTGGCGGGGGAAAACCACGAAGGACATGTCCAGGGTCCTCTAATATATTATTGGCAAATAAATCGAAGGCGTTAGTAAAATCGCTTTGACGCACATCTCTTCGAATGTAGGGGAGTGGCAGAGGAAAAGCCTTGCTTTATCAGTTTTTAATCAGAGAGTTTAGCCGTTCTCGCTCGTCCAAATTAGCAAGCAGGAGAGGAATAAACCATTCGCGCATCAATGGTAGAGCGCACTACGTCGTATAGACGATTGCCAGTAAGCCCATGAGCCACCAGGACACGCAATGCAAAAAAGACTGCTTAGCGCTGCAACATTATTATTACTAAAGTAAGTAAGCAAGTATTTTCTTTATTAAACCGGCTGCAGAAGAGCCGCACTCCGGTGTACAAACATCATAGGACAAAACACAAAATCAATAGGAGTACAGCATTCTTCCTAAAAATTCGTTGCCTCATATTATTGTCGATGAGAGTCAACACCCTGTCATGAGACCGTGGGCGAAGGGCATAGGTAGTTGATTTCCTTGGTAGGAGCAACTTATGTAAAACATGCCCCGGATTGTTTAGAACAGCTGTGAAGAGACCAGTATCAGCCTTGTGACAGCGCTGGTCAAAGGTTGGGTTGTCAATGGGGAGGTACCCCGGATCATCCTACTTATGATGGGTTAGAGCCTGTTTTTATCTTGTTGACGAGCAAAACCCGACCATGCTGGGCTAGCATACAGCAGGCGTGCCACAGTCGTGAGACGAGCAACATCAAAAGGTTTACTCCTTTGAGGCCATGAGCTGTTAAAATGTGCAATGCATACAAGGACTTGTTGCCTTGCAACATATCTGACTTATATGCGCTTCAAAATTAAGGGTTTCCGTGTTACCCAAAGACAGTCAATTTATCTAGTCTAGATACCCCTGGTATGACAGAGGGAGCCATCCACTGCCCCGCCCTACCCCCACCCCGCCTAATAAGCATCTCGTGAGTCTTATTGTGATTCAGTTTAAGATTACATGTCTCTGCCCATTTACCGACGTCGTCCAGTTCTTCAACAACTGTGTCAGCATTAGATGATGGTATCATCAAATAACTGTCATCGGCATATTTGAGTATTCTGTTGACATTGTGCACCGTTTTTAATTTGGAAATTAATGTTATGAAATTACCCGGCCCTGAACCTGACCCCTGAACAATGCTGGCATTTATTTTAATCAGAGATGATATGGTTTCACAAAATTTTGTTCCATGCTCACGGTCCTCAAGGAAGGCGATAATCCAGTTGTAAACGCAATCAGGTATTGGCATCTCAGCTATTAATTATTGCTCTGCCAGACTAGAATGTGAAATCCAATGCGATTAGATGGACAAATCTATGAAGGGAGAACCTTAAATTTCTCATCATCACTTTCATAGTCGTGATCAACATTATTCCCATCGTCTTCTATATCGTCATTATTTACAGCAGCGAGAGCAGAATGCTAGTCATCAACCATGTCAATAACATTTAGATCGTGTCTGAAGCTTCTGACAGTTATTACAAACCAAAGCAATTCAACTTGAGAGAATCGTGTGAGTCCGTGGTATTCCTGGCACTACTGGGTCATGCCTTCCGCTGGCCTGTGTCTCCTGCCTTCTATGCTGACGACTTCCTTACGATGGTGACCGAAAAGACCGCGGTCTTCGTGCTTCAACTGCATACTATCCTCTAACTCAGTTCTCTATCGCTAAATCCAAGTTCGAAGGCTTTTGTTCCATCCTTGAGGATCCAGAAATCCTGCGAACTGGATCCGATTCTTCCATTTATTTATCGTTAACGTTTTAGACGACATTGATCTATTTTAGTCCGCATGTTCAAAAGGTTCCTAACTGAGGGCCACCTCCCACCATCTCAAAAACAGGCAATTATTTTCCCTACCTTTAAGAAACGTAATCTTGACCAAGTTGACCCGAATGCCTGTCAGAATTATCGACCAATCACTAACCTTTCGTTTCTCTGTAAAACTCTTGAGAGACTTGTCTCAATCCAGCTTCTGCCTTACTTTGAACAGTCTGGGCTCCTGAATTAGCCATTCTGGGTTCAGAGGTCATCATTCCACGGAAACTATTATCTAGTCTCTTCTCTCCAATGACATCTACTCAGCCATTGATAAATTACAGTTGAGACTGCTGGCACTTTTCGATGTTTCCTCGGCCTTTGGTCGATCCTGCGATCCTGCTGCAGCGTCCGTTGAGGACGCTGCTTGTGGTATCTTGTGGTCTTTGTGGACTTCTCTTACCTGGTTCAAATCTTATCTTTCAGATCGTTCCCAGATGGTCGTCCAATTCCAGAGCGGTTTGGGCTAGAGTTGAGTTCAGTGTCCCGCAGGGCTCAGTCCTCGGCCCATCTTGTACTCGCTTTATACAGCGGACATTCCTTCCTTCCTTCCTTATTCCTTGACCACGGGTCACCTCTATGCTGACGACGTCCAAACCTTTTGAACATGGTTCTCGCGCTGAGCAACTCTATCTTGTGGTATCTATTGACTCACTGTCACATGATCTCCACTCATGGTTGTCAGCCAATCGACTTAGCCTCAACCCTCAGGCTACCAAGGTTTTTTGTGGCGTTGGCTACCAAGAGGGTGGTTACCACCCCCCTGGATTTCGGGTTTGGTTTCACATATCATTTCTTATAATACACCAATGGATTCAGTATTCAATTCTGTACAAAATGGTATATTTAGTTGTACATTATGTGAATGCACCTCGAAATTACATCATTTTTAACAAAGGAACCGATAATTAGCGATATTTTATATTATTGCGTACATTTTGTACTTTTGGATAAACAAATATAAGATTATGTGTGTTTTGAAACTGATCTATGTATCCAAGATGCACACATGCATCCCCTACACATGTTTATATACGTATAAATATACATCCATACATACCTATCCATATATCCATTATCCATACATATTACATATACATGTATATCGGTTTACGTTGTGATGCTGTATTCAGCCATTTTCACACAGATTACGCGTATTATTATTTATTTTGATGACTTCCGGTATTCAAAAGACAAACATGTAAGTATGAAAATGAAGCCCTACATTCCCTATAAAGAATTGTATATTTGTTTCTCTTCCAGGAAGCCAAATGAATACGCTACAGACAAAAACTAAGGGGGAGTGCTTCCATTCAACCATTTTTCACGCATATTACGCGTATTATTATTTATTTTGATCACTTCCGTTTTCAAAAGACACACATATAAGTATGTAAATGAAGCCCTACATTCCCTCTAAAGAATGGTATAATTATTTGGTTCTCTTCTAGGAAGAATAGTCAATAAGCTATAGTCGAAAAACTAAGGGGGTGGTATCCACCCCTCTGGTGCCTCAGGTATATCGGGTATAACTTTTGAATGGCGTGGGCTACCACCATGTTGTTTACCTCAAAATGTGCGCCAATGAATCTGCTACAGCTACCTAAAATGTAAATTCCATATGAAAAAAATTGTATGCATAAAAACGTAGGGGGGGTGGTAACCACCCCCCCCTTGGTGGTAACCACCCCCCCTTGGTAGCCCGAGGGTTAACTCCTCTAAGACTCAAATGATTTGGTTTCGAACCAAACAGCAGCTCCTTAAATTTGACCTTCCACTTCTGACGTCAATGTATCCTGACTTCACTGATCTATAGCACTCTGTGGTTCTCCGAGCACCCGTTGCATTTAATGCGTTCATGTTACTTTCAACTGAGGGGCGCCTGAGAGCCATCAGAAGACCTGTGTTCTCTTATGTCTGAACTACCACGATAGTCCATGCATTCATCTGCTATCGCATTGACTACCGCAATTCACTATTTGCTAGGCTTCCTAAAGCAGGCTTATCCTTATACAGTTGGCCAGACTCATTGCTCGTCACCCGCATTTCTACCTGCATGACTGTTGTCCTATACTGACTTTCTATTGCTTCTCGTATCCACTACAATGTACTATCATGGCGCTATATAATAGATATCTGAAGACACATAAATAGTTTGTCACCCACATAACAAGCCTTTCTCAATTTATATCCAGATCCTTAGATAAAAATATTTACTAGTTTATTTTAAAATGTTCTAATTACTTTTAATTTTCTATTATCACTCATGTTATCATTATTTTCTGCGTGTTTGTCAGATTGTTTTAATCAATTAAACGAATATACATTATACAATATTCTTTCTTTGTATTAGTGTGTTTCATCATTCGACGCAGTGTTTACCATATCAGATAAAGCTATCTCCGTTTTCTACCGAGCGATCTATCTTCCCAACAGGTCCCTGGCCCACGGTACCGAGATAGGGGTCTCTTTCGGTCTTCTCTGCCAGATGGTTGAGCCACCGTTTTTTATGCCCGGATGTACGACTTGACCAAACCAATGGCCGAAAATCTATATACTGTAAGCCCGAGCAGACCGAGATCACGTCGTTCTTATGGGTATCATGGCCTACGTTGCGTGGCTGAAGACGATGATCATTCTCCGTGATTTCAGTGTGAGAGTTAGTTACTCCTTTCTTGGTATGTGCAATGTGCATCATCGGATGTATTTCAATATTTTATTATTATATTTTCATTCATCTGTTACCGAAATTCGTTTCATATATTAAATAATTTTTATATTTCATCGAGTAGTTTCCTTCTTATAAGAGCTAGTTCCCTAGGTTAAGTGCTGTAAGACTCTCGAGTTAACCTCGAAGAGGCCTATCAATAATGATCATAGAGAAGGCCATGATGGTACTGCTCTTGATCTTAAGAGCTAAACAGGGTAGGCCTATAGCTCCTTTTAGAGGTTTGCGTATTAAGTCGCAAAGATATTTAGGAGCCTCCTGAATATCTTTGCGACTTAATGCGCTAACCTCTGTCTGCTGTTTCTTCCAGCCCTCTCCGGTCTGCGGATCGACTTGATCTCATAGTTCACCGAGCAAGGACTGACAGGACCCAACACCGTGCCTTTGCCATCGTGGACTCTTCCAAGTGGAATGACCGACCAACCTCAATCCGTAGTATGATTTCAGTCGGAATTCCACCCTCCTCCCTTCGTTGCCTGAAGACTTTTTAATTTTCGCGGGGGTTGTCACGTTGAGTTGCTAGTGCTGCACGAGTCGCTTTATAAATCTCAGATAAGATACGATTCCGTCCGCGAAATCACTAGAACAATAATTCTTCCGGATTATGTCCATTGCCTAAGCTCGACCATTGAGTATAACATTTAGAGTTATTTAAGAGAATACGTTTCAGTGTTGTTGCATTGTGTTGTTTAGTTTCGCATCGTATTCCATCCTGTCTTATTGCATTCTTTTATCATTATTTTTGCCCAAAGGATTAAATCCAGAGGGCGAGGAAAACTGCTTTAGGGAAGGTAAAGCGCATTTCTGGGATAGCTAATCTTCGCAGATGTCAGGCGCCTCAAAAGTACCACGGAAAGGTGGATTGTTGTCACAACACGTTGGAGGAGGAAATAACTTATTTCCTCTTCCAACGTGTTGGGATGCGACCTGACCTAGGTTTCTGGAGACCCAAGGTGACTTATTTCAAATAAGTCACCTTGGGTCTCCAGAAACCTAGGTCAGGTGGCGTCCCAGCCTGGCAATTTCTAATCCCTGGTGGTTGATTTCGCCAAGGAATGAACTGGTAAGAGTCTGGCAGGCTTTCATACTTGACAACCTTCCTTTGAACAGTCAACTTGACCGCTGTACCTACAGTGCCGGTGGTATGAGGTAGATATGAAGCAGCCAAAGTGTCCACAACAGTAACCTTCCAGGCCAGAGTCCCGCCTGATTGCCAGGGTATCAGAGTCGCACCATCTACATGCTTGCCGTCACATCTCACGGGTCCCACTGGTTCCTCGGATGAAGTGATATCAGCTCTATCAAGGGCCCACCAGATTAGATGGCTGACGGTTGGATATCTGGCGGTACTAAATGGACCAAGACGGCAAGCCACACCAAATAATACATTGGCCGAGACCAATGAACCACAAGGGCATCTATGAGTAGCGCAAGCATTGACCCAGAGACGCACATCCACGCCTATATGTATCGCCTCTAATTGAAGCTCTAAATCGCACTGATGTGGAGTGCAAGAAGCCAGTCATCAGCATGGAGTAAAGATACTACCCTAACTCGTGTCCAATGATAGTCCGATGTAATAGACTTCAGAGAGGCAAGGTCCATGTGGACTAGAGAAAGGTCCCAAACTGATTGTTTAAGGGCAGCTAGGTCATCGGGATTTGTTGAGTTAGATTTGAGACTCTATTGGGCGGGCCTTGGCTGAAAGTAGTGCTTCGCTCAGCGACCCTCAAGAGACGCGGCACCTGCGGCGGAAGCCAAATTGACAGGAGATGCCATCGAAGATGAGCCTCGGATGCCCAAACCTCTGTCCGTGGCAGGAGGTGAGGCTTGAAACCATTACATGTCTGAATTGTCTGATATGGCCAAGTTCAGGGTGACTGTTAGACCTTTAAGCAGAGGGAAATATTATTATTATTATTATTATTATTATTATTATTATTATTATTATTATTATTATTATTATTATTATTATTATTTTTATTATTATTATTATTATTATTGTTATTATTATTATTATTATTATTATTATTATTATTATTATTAATTTAGTTAGTTGTGCATTCAGTGAGCAATTTCGGATGTACAGCTTCCACATTAAACAGATAATTATCAGCTTATCTAGCTCCGCTGTCTAATGCACGCGTTGTTGGCAACGAATGACGCCTCAACACCAAGTCGCGACTATCTACCTTAAAAGCTCGTTGACTAAGCAGAATTTTCATATTGGGTATGAAGAGAAAGGCAATCACATGACCTTGTTGAATAGCGTTGTGCTGCTTAATATGGTATTGAATTTTTGGTGTAAATTAGACAGAACCTCTTGGTCATAGAGGAGCGTTTCTACAATAAGTGTCCATTTTTGCTATCCGCGGTATTTCAAATATTTTTTAAAGCTTCTGTGACGACATATAGCAATCTGTTACGTAGGTTTGTTTCAGACAATCCAAATAACTAAACGATTTGTCAACTCCGGGACGGTCAACTTCGTGACGCAAGCCCACGTCATGCTGTTGAAAGATTGTCACGGAATCCACAGTTTCACAAATCTAGCAGCATTTAAATGGTATATAGCCTATAGTACACAAGGAAACACACGATATCTGTATTGTAGTCATAATTTCATACCACATATTTGACACATGTTTTGTTGGTGCTACATTTCACGAGAAAGCTCATGCGAGCAAAAAGTGGTATGCACGGGCAAAAGGAAATGACAAGAAGTCACGAATTAGGAAGAAAGAAATAGATGACTAATCTGTTGGTCCACCTACTCGTCTGATACAGGCTGTCAGTGACTGATTA
This sequence comes from Aporrectodea caliginosa, assembly GCA_020284085.1. NCBI lineage: Eukaryota > Metazoa > Annelida > Clitellata > Crassiclitellata > Lumbricidae > Aporrectodea > Aporrectodea caliginosa. The sequence continues at coordinate 1,042,324 of JACEVL010000037.1, forward strand.
TATATTTCTCATTGGTGCCTGAACAGTGAAGACTCTTAAATGTGGACGTCAAATGTGTGACGCAAACTCCGTGAAGCTTGTCAACTCCATGACGAATTTTAAAAAAAGACATTTTTCAGTTTCTAACAGAAGTGTTGAATTCTGTGCATTGCTGCTTATCACACATCTTGAAAGTATTACTATGAATAGATTAGCACTTTGAAAACTAAAAAAAATCGTTATTGATTTTTTCCTAAAAACCCGAGGCAAAAGTGCCACATATTGTAGAAACCCTCAGAGTTATTCTGAGATTCTAATAACATTAGTTAGCACGCTGTTAAGAATCATATCTGAAACATAAAGCTGTGACAGAGGTTTACGGCGTGCATCTAAGTCCTTCAAAACTAAAAAAAATTGAAAGAGCATTTTTATGTAAATTTCTATGAGTATGGCACAAATGGGGCTTTGGAGTAGGATTAAAAGACATTTTCCTAAAAGATAAAACCTTCAAATCAGAATTGAAAAGAGCATGTATGTATAAATTATACGAATGCACAGTGCATCATTCAAGAGAACAAATGAAACGAGGATTTGTAGCAGAACAGTAAATGACCTGAATGACATAAAGCAGCTAGTAGGGCCTACTCTGTGTCCGTTAAAAGAGCAGAAGAGATTTTTTCCCAATAGAAAATACGAACCCAAGAGATCCATGACTTAGGTTACAATTAATGTAAAAACATAATCCTGCTGAGAACTAACAATGGAACAACGAATATTCTAGGAACATTAAGATAATAGGTTCTTACTTATTCTGGGTAAATGCTGAGGAACGTTTGCATAAAATGTTCAGAAAATTTCAGAAAAAAATATCCAGGAATGTTTAAGAAAATGCTCAGAAAAGTTCAAGGATATGTTAAGATCTTGAAACATTTCGTATTCGCTCACGTGACCTCCATTTAAATCTACTTTCAAACTCAATTGAGTGAGAGTGTACAGTACCTACCCATAATATTAGTCTCAAAGTTAAATTTTCAGATTTTTAACTCATTTTTTATTTTTTCGGTAGGTGGCGGAACTGTTGTTTATTTTTTGTTATTTCATGTATTTCAACATCCTGCCAGACATGAATAAGCATGCAGTGTAAAACATAAAACATATAGGGGCCTAGCCTACGGTAGTTCACATTGTGTATTATACATTTTTTGACAAAGAACGTGTTGAAATGTCAAAATTTGAGTTTGAGTCTAATAATATTGTATTGCATTGTATTTGAACACTTGTTATAGCGCCCCTACCAGATTGCATATTCAGAGGCTCTCCCGACTACTGCGCGGACGCTGAATCGGAGTTTCACGCCGAAGCGCATGAGCAATTGCGAGTGAAGGGTCCCTACGCGGCAGCTTTGAGGTGGATTCGAACCCGCAACCCTCCAGCTGCAAGGCACCGAACATACCCCTACACCACCGAGCTCCAGTTGTATTGTGTTGTATTGTATTGTATTGTACTCCACGTTTATATTCATATGGGTAAGTACTGTTACAGTAACCCTTAAAACAATTTCAACATAGCTTATTGGCCAAGCAACAGTCATCAGTACACTACTTAGGCCTAAGCCTCGCTGAAGTAGGCCTAATGTTCAGGGCCGTTTTAAGGTTGTCGTAGGCCCTAGGCACTCTTGCATTCGTAGGCCCCAACTCCCAGCTCTGCATTGAAGCTGAGCGCAAAATTACGCAATCACATTATTTATTGACGTCAAGTTTAATCATGATTCACAAACACACCCAGTTTGATTTTAAATCTCAAGTTACTTTTTATCCACAAGGTTTAATGCAGTATTTCCGGTGTTACTTTTGCTATCTCTCGTCTCTTTAGTCTTTACAAGATGGCAACTGCTACGGAATTCGCGGCTTTAAAAGTTTTTAAAATACTAGGCCGTTTTAATTTTAAGTAGAATAAGCTTAATCATGTCCGATGGATATAAGAGAAAATACGAGTCTGGATTTGAGAAACGCAAGAAAAAGGAAGAGAAAGAAGATGACTTTAAAAAGATGAAGGGTTCTTTGCTTAAATTTATAAACATAGATACTAATAACATTAACGACACTTCAGTCACTTCCGCTATCACAAATAATCTCTCAATACCAGAAGTTAAATCCCTACCGTGTCTGTCGAAGAAAGTGAAATAAATGTTACAAATGAACAGGCACGTCAGGTTATGACCATTAATCAGTCTGACTCTTATCCGAAACTAACAGGTGGGCTACAGTAGAAGATGTGAATTTGAAGCATGTTAATGAATCCAGTCATTCAAATGATCCAGCAGAATGGGAGATTACTGCAGATCTCAGAACTTATTATGCAGATAATATCCCTTCACAGAATTTGGAATCTGATTTTCTCTTAAAGGGTAGACAATATGGTGATAAGATAAGATAGGCACACAAAGAATATTTTGTGAGAAAATTGACAAATGGAGAAATTGTCAGAAGAGATTGGTTTATTTATGCTCCTTAATGTGGTAAAGTGTTTTGTTATGTGTGCACGCTATTCGGTTCCAATGCTGGCAGTGCCAATGAAACTTTACTGGTCTCAATCAGTTTACAACTGGTTTCGATGACTGGAAAAATGCAACTGTAAGAATTAGCTAACATGAGAAATCGAAGGACCATATTGCTGCTCTGTCAATGATTTTGCAATGCCAGAAGTCCACTAGAATTGATGTAGAATTGCAGAAGGAGGAGAAATTATGCAAATACTGGACTGAAGTTCTGAAGAGAATAATTGCAGTTATACAATGTTTTCCAAATGTAAATATTGCTTTTCGAATCTATCTTTCCATTTTTGGAACAAGTTCTGAAGGTGAACGTTCTTTTTCGAAACTCAAGCTTATCAAAAATTATCTGCGGTCAACGATTGGACAAGGACGACTATCTTCCCTTGCGCTACTTTCAATTGAAAACCAGTTAATGCGGGAAATGACATTTGAAGATCTTGTATGTGATTTTGCTAATGCAAAGAGCCGTAAAGTTCACATAACTTAGGCTGTTGAACAGCTTAACTTAACTGTAAGTTCACATCTTAAAGTTAGACTGTTTAAGTACAATTATAAAAATTATTAAAGTAGAATTTGAAATTTCTTTCATTTTCGTGTCAAATTCAACCATTAAAATTATTTTTTCAATATCTCATTTTCAGACTTTCGTGGGCCCCTAAAATCTTCGTGGGCCCTAGGACAGTGCCTACTATGCGTAGTGGATAAAACGGCCTTGCTAATGTTACTAAGTTTCATAAATATAGGCCTACTATTTTGCTCGGACAGTGCATCAATGTTGCATCAAATACATGTTTAGCAATTTGTGGACTTTGTTGCTTCAGCGTTGAATATACACACGAATTTCGATTGGAAATAAATAAAACACGTCAACTGTTGCTCCAATGATCTGTAAATTGAAAGAAAACGCATTTCAATTCTGGATGTGCTGCCACTTTTACAAATCATATCAATTTATTCTTGTAACATTCAGAACTGTTTTCCGATAATCACGCTGTCATAAATAGCTTTTAAGGTGCATATTTCGCTACACTTCTTTTAATCAAAGAATTTCAACTAATGAAACTTTACTGGTCTCAAATGCGCGACTTCTGGTTTCTATATTAATCCGACTATAAGGAATGTTTAGGACAAATATTTCATTAGGTTTAAAATTACGTCTAGATTAAGTCAGTTCATCTCCCCATCTGAAAACAGACAAACCGGCATCTGTAAGTAAAACACATCAAGAAATCGATATAAAGAAACGTGAGCTTAAAATCAGAAATGCCCCAGGCTTGATGTGTTTTACCTTGAGTCTTCGTAGACCTCCAACGTTATGAAAACTGAACGTCCAAATTCCTTTAAAAGTGAACAGCTACAATTTCACCTTTAAAAAGTATTGATTCGCGTGTGGTGTGTTTAAGTCACTTGATTCTAACGGACATCGTTGACAGCCTTTCCACAAATCTTAACTTCCGTGTTAAGGGACGGGGTCACAGTTAGTTGGCCACCGAACTCAGCAGATCCTTACGTCAGTTCTTTAAATAGTCAAGCACGAATTAGCATTAGAATAGCAGTTGAAACTTCGTGATAGCATGACTAACTCGGTAGACATAGGCCACATCGATTTTGTAAGAAATCGTACCTCGACGAAGACGGCCATGCATGAAGACAAAGAAGGCCTTATGCGATACTATAGGCGAAGATAATATTGCTCTTCTAAGCCATTGGTTTTACAAGGCTTGCGACTAGGCGGCCTTATGCAAAAAATATATCATAATAAGATTCTACATTACTGCCTTGCGTCTGTACAAAAGGTGTAGTAGGCCTAGGAGTGTCGTAAAGGGTATGTATATTTGAAAAGAGAATATATATATATATATTCAAATATTGTTCACCAAGACATCATCAACAAGCTGCATGTACCATAAAGATCTGAACGATTAAATTTTGCTAAAGTGCTTTTAGTGCTGCTATAAGGCTAGGGGATCTTTTGTCACACAATGGACCACCGTGTAAATATATCTTCTCCGTAATATCTCAAAACATTACATAATGATTTGCATTACACTTAGTCATACTGCGGGTGGATCGGTCGCAATATAAACGTGGAGTACAACACAATACAACACAATACAACTGGGGGCGCGGTGGTGTAGGGGTATGTTCGGTGCCTTGCAGCTGGAGGGTTGCGGGTTCGAATCCACCTCAAAAGCCGCCGCGTAGGGACCCTGGGCAAGTCCTTCACTCGCAATTGCTCATGCGCTTCGGCGTGTAACTCCGATTCAGCGTCCGCGCAGTAGTCGAGAGCGCCTCTGAATAGGAATCTGGGAGGGGCGCTATAACAAGTGTTCAAATACAATACAATACTAGACATAAACCAATAGACTGACTTTCACAAAACTCATGTAAGATTAACCAACGTGTAGGCTAATAATGATGCATTTCCCATCATTTGCGAGCGAAGAATGGAAGGTAAAATCACCGTGTGAACTGTGCAGTGGCTACTGGCTATCGTTACCAGTCGTTGTACCTCATCCTCGAAGTTGACCCCTTGATCAGAGATTCAGAGTCCAAGGAACTCTTAACGAGGTGTCATCTGCCAATTCTATAATAATATTGTATGGAAATCCCTTGGCTGGGCTCTGCAGATTGTACAGGACGTGATCTAGTGAACTGAGCGCTGCATATAGTAGCGCTGCATATAATTCACTGATTGACCTATCAGTTTGTAACAATTTTAACATCAATTAACGCTAGTATTTAAAAAGCTCTATAGTAGATGTACTGTAACAGGTAAATCGTACTAAGTGCATTCTCGTCGTTTGTTAAGACGTTAGTCTACCTGTTTAAATCTCTTTGACAGCCATTTGCAAAGCGCTTTTGAGAGGTTGTCAGAATGCACTCTATAGGAGCCCAGATACCTACACACATAACAAAATAAAAGTAGCCTAATAATAACATAACACAAGTAAATATTATAATCGTAAACTCAAGATTTCTTAATCGCAACTTGAAATCTAAGGCACCAGCTTATTCACCAGTGCTGCTTTGAGTCAAAAGGATTGTCCAGCATCGCGAGGCTTTTATTTATGGCAGAGGTCAAGGAGGCCTTCGACTCTCTACTTACGCGGTTATTGCATTGGGAAGATGACGCTGTGGAAGAAGAAGAGTCGACCGACTTCCTATTCTGATATAAGGATTAAAGGATCGGATAAAGGGTAGGCCTATGTGCTTCGATAACACTGCTTCAAGCACTGTAACAGAAGGTGGAGTTTGCTTTCTGTTACAGACAAAAATTCAATTGACAGGAAGGCTGCTCACATATTGTCTGCGATAGCCTCATCAAGGCAGCTCCAGAATGATCCAGAGGAAGCCATCATTAGCCCATTGGTGTTAATGGTCGGGAGCTCCTACATTTAGCATGTCGCCATCGCATGTTAGAGAACATTCTGTTGAAAAAAAGATTGTGACTAAGGGGTAGAAGAAAGGTCCTTTAGCCAACCCACATAGAGAAGGTGCAGGGCGTACCGAGCTGAAACTGAAACTGATCAAGTCTGAAAAATTATTCTATCATGTTAAAAAAATAAAAATTTGCTGGTGACGTTTTTCCATTTAGTATTAGGCGATAATACAGTATGTTGGAGATAAATGGAGAGTAACTTTCTGACACTTTCATTTTTGGGATGTAGCCTAATATGTATCTATAAGCTTAGACTATGAATTGGAAGATCAGGCAGCGGCCGAGAAAACTGGCCATCCACCATCACGAGAGAAAGTCATGAAAGGAAGTCAAATAATTCAAATGCTTGGCTGGTTCTCTATGTGGGCTGGCTAAAGGACCTTTCTTCTACCCCTTTGTTTTAGTTGTTTCATCCGCATTTTCGCAACAAATACCGTAGTCACAAACTTTTTTTCAACACAGGTTTTAATCCAACCACTTCAAATGATATGATAAATCAAACATCATTCAAACAAACAAGCATACTTAGCATTAAGTCAAATATTCTGAATAACCCTTTACGCTTATTTGATAATTGCGTCAAGATAAACTATTCTGACGCCCTGCTTTTAGCTCTGTTGAATGTAAATCCATAAGTTGAAACCCTGAGCAAGTCCTTCACTCGCAATTGCTCATGCGCTTTGGCTTGAAACTCCGATTCAGTGTCCGCTTTGTAGTCGGGAGCGCCTCTGAGTAGAAATCTTGAAGGGGCGCTATAACAAGTGCTCATACATACATACATGTTATGTTATCGCAACGGTCGACCAATGCAGGGATCTATCGTGTCTTGTTTTGTCGCGTTTACTGTTCATAGTTTTCATTATACGCAAGAGCTAAGGAGAAGTTATAGCATAAGCAGAAGTTATACGCAAAAGCATAGCAGAAGTTCGGCTAACAGAAGTATGCATCAACCGTCCGAGTTCACGTGTGTCTCGACCGTCTGAGAGACCTTTCTCTCTCAGGTCATTTTATTTCTTGTGAAATCATATCCATCGTCGCTCGCACTATTCGAGCGCAGTCAAGTCTGCTACTCCAATATGTGAAGTGACCGAATGTCTTTTTCCCCATCAAATAATCTCTACGACAGAGGTCCGCACTGTGCATCTGCATAGTAGCGTTGGCCGTGTACGAGATTCACCGGTTTTTCCTAAGCTGAATCTTCTTCAGGGTTCGTTGTGTAACTTGTTGTACAGAAACGCAATGTAAATGTAAATATATACAATTATACATCTGAGATTCCTCAGTGCCACACAAAAGCTAAGTCTGGAGACCCGCTCATTTACTGAAGCTACATCAAATCAAGCCGCTATAGCCAGGCAGTCCGCAACAGCCAGGCCAGAGGAATCGTGATAAATTGTAATGTAACCATAGTAGCCAGCTTCAAGAACAAATTGTAATCGAACAATTATAGTTCATGGTGATACAAGTGATGTCTGAATGGTTGAAGAGGACATTATGCCATGTAAAATCCTGATGAAAGAGGTTCATTCATGGTTCATAGGGAAGTGTTACGTTCAGAGTTATGGCCACTTGGTTGTGATGAAACGACATCACCTTCCTCTCACACGAAAACAGAAATTGGTCTCTGATGCGATAAAACTCTTTATTCAATATTTGATACGCTGTAAAGCTTTTATTGAAGAAACCAAAGGATAATTGGTTTAAACAGAAGATTGGCAGTTGTTAGTCTACACATCTTAGCAACCCAACGACAATACGATGGTGCTCTACCGCTGAGGCCGTCCTACACAATGCCTCTCTCCCTCCTTGTGACGCAGTGCAAATATGCCGGAACGACCTCCTCGCTTACGGTTAAGTTTGACAGATCCTACCAGCCGAGTTTTATATTCCCGCAGTTACAAGGACACCTGGGCGTCTTTCATCACCGCCGTCGACCTAGTCTCCACGCGAGGACAGCGATATAGCCTACTTAGTTCAGCCATGCGACAACATCTCAGAATTCACTTTCAGCCTTCAGCATCAAACATCACGAAAAACAAATTTCAGACGAAAACAATTTGGTCATTGATGCTATATGACACTGGTTATTGTTAATAATAAACTTTAAGAAGCTTCTGCAGAAGAAACCTGTGAATGATCTGTTCAAACGGAAGATTAGTTTTCTGAGCAGCAAATTCAGTAATTGCTTCTTTATACGGAAGATTACAGTCGATACAACATCTGACTTTCAAATACCTTGAAAGGAAATGTCTTCCAAGAAAATAGTTACACTTAAAGGAGTAACAACTTTTAAGGGCTGTCGAGAGTTGTGTCCCTTTAAAGTAAACGTCTCGGGCAAACCAGTGTGCAAACGTTGACTTGGCAGATGGAGCAAATTTAATCAAAAGCTTATTCATAGGTGACAAATAATAAACGAGTGTATGATATCCAAGCAATGACTGTACGTCTGCATCAAAAAACGAGTCAAGCGGTGGCGACAACACAATATTCGCAAAACCAAACTCCTTCAAATCGCTCTGAAGATCAGGTTCATGAAGAATTTGTTCACATAAATGCAAAGTTTCATTGTATCGGCGACACTTATAAAGGTACAAAGCACGATAGCAGTCATATGTGTTGCACTGGATGCCAAAGTCTTTGAGAATCACACTGTAGAATGATTTCATATTTTCTAAAGCATATTCCATAAGTACGTCAGTTAATGTTTTGCTATCTTTCAGATGATTCATAATAAGAGTAGACTCGGCTCCTGCCAATGAATCTGTTCTCCGATAAACGACCTGTCTGGCAGCATTGAAATGAACACATGGCCTCACTGAAACAATATATGCACGCTTTGTTAAAGCCTTCAAATATTCGTCCATAGGAAAGGCTGAATCAGGCAAATCATGATCAAAGACTAACTGCTTAGATATTCTCTCGGCAGATAAGAGATTTAAATGATGAGCAAACACATCTGGTGAAAGACGCAGATCAAGGTAAAGACGCCTTCCGGTGTAGTGAAGATTATTTTCCGTAATCTTCTTGTGAAGAACACACAATCCAACGATGTTTGCGACATCATCAATAAACAACAGACAACCAGCATTCAGTGTTTCTTCATCTTTATGAGACGTTTGCTCTACGAAAACTGCCAAGCATAAAAGCCTTGATTGTTGGTATTCTGATGTGGCAAAATGGAGAGCAGCCAGATAGGCCGAAGCTGCACTAGCAATGCAGCTGCGATTTGATCGATCACATTCTAAGGCTTTTCTAAGAAAATATTTTGACGTTAGAGCCAATAGTTGAAATTCTGGGCGGATATTTGATCCAGTTAAATTTTGCATGAGATCCTGAGCACGTAGGAATTCAAACTGACATCTTTGTGCTGTATACGGTTTCGGAAAATTATGATACTGACACGTCACAATTTTAGGTTGCATCGAAATTCGTTTGGCGAACTCAAAAAAGAAATCACTATTCATTGCAATTCCTCCGTAACACAATTTATATGCCGCAAACAAAATATACCGTAGATTGTCATAGTAGGCGAAACATGCGATATTCTCTATGGTTGGCAGACATATTAATTGATCCCTGTTAACGCCAAGCAAGTTAACAGTTGTTGTACCATCAAATTCAGAGAATCGGTAAGCAAACAACAAATCCAATGATTCTGATTGATACGTATTCCTAGTTATAACGATATCTCCTACGTAATCCTCTAGACTTGCCAAATCCGGTACTCTCCCTGGACTTCTATCTTCGAGAAATGGCAGTATGTAATTTTTTACGAACCAGTGACAAACAACGGAAGATTTTCTGAATACACATAGTCGAGCTTCAATCCTGTCAAGAGCTATGGAGTTCGATGGTTCATGAAATAAATTTGCTTCGGGAATGAAATAGTTTGGAAAGTATCTCCTCTTTAGCCATTCAGACAGCTTTTGTAGTAAATCATAACAGATCGCAATAACAGAAGTGTAATTCCACCACTCAGACGACATCTCTTCACAAGACCATAGCATCAGCGTCTTTAAATGATATGTGCAAAGAACCTCATCCTCCTTTGGACAATCCTTTTGTATCAATTCTCTCTTTACAAAGAATCGCAGCAAATGATAGACAATCTGCTGAATTTCAGTCCAACTCCGAAGTAAAATTACCTCCGCAAATGAAAATGATAATCTCCACTGCTGCTTATCATCTCTGCAAGAACGATGCTGGACATAAACAACATGACAACCATTTTGTACAACCTCGGAGATTGTATTAGTCTTTGGCCATCCACTATTTCGAGGTCGTTTGGGCCAACTTTGGGCTTCTATAGGCCACTGAGGACTCCACACGCTTCGAACGGCATCACATTTAAAAGTAGTAAATACTTTTGTAAGTGCAGCTGAAGGACCTTTAAGGGTAGCTTGCAACTTTCCGTTCAAACTCGAGGGCATTTCAGTTACCCATCCATCCAAATTTAGTGTATTGTATCTGTTCGGATGGGCTGCATTGTGAAAATCGTACTTTTTATATTTCCAATTATAGTTCATTTCGCCTAGAACTCGTAGTCGAACAAAACCTGGATACCTATCGTATGTTTCAATTTTGTAGCACTCGATCGTATCAACTAAGCCACTCATATAACTTGGCAGCACTGGAAAGTCACCATTGAATGCCAGCTCATGAGCATCGAAGAGTAAAACATCCCAGTCGCCGATGCATGCATTCAGCGGTCGAATATAGAACTCCGCAACACTACCACACAAAACCGTATACCCTTTTCTTTCAGGATCCCAGTACCCTCCAAGAGTATGTATGTGATCAGAAATAATAGGAAACGACTTTGGAAATAATTGGCATGTACTAGTGATGAACCATGATGCCGTTTCTTCATTCATCTTTCTTGGTCTATTGAATCCGAAAAATGTTAACAAAAGAAAATACAGTTTAACATGGAACATTTTCAGTATATGTAATGTTTGCATATGTATATAAGCACGTGTATTGTTTATAATAGGGTATTGAAGAACAAACGGCACACGCAAAGTAGGGTGGTTGCATCTCTAATGGAAAATTTTTCAACTTCAGTTGTTTACTTTCGCCAACCCGGCATTCCGTACCAATTGGTTTAGAAGTTATGTAGCCCAAAAATTAGCAGGATTGAACAATATCTAGGACTGCCACAACGTCTTTGAAATTTTGACTTTTACAAATAATTTTCGTCATTTCGAGTACCATAGTATTTGATTCGCAATTTTTGGACCTATGTTTAGTTTTCAACAGAAAAGCTGGATGATTTTACTTCAGCTCAACTTACAAATAATTTCTACAATGTTTTTGTTCTCGTTGATTGTTTATTATTAATTTTTATTGGCATTTTTGTGGTATTTGATCCGTGAGTTCCTGAGACCGATAACCACAAATCTATTCGAACAAGCATACACAAAAGGGTGCAGTGGAAAAATAAGCGAAAATTAGAAATTCGAAAAGTAATAGCAACCAAAAGTTGCCTAATGGCATGGATAAAACACTATTCAAAATTTAAAAAAAAAATATAAATATCTTCCGCACACACCAGAGGGCCAAAGTTACTAGACAAAGCGTTTTTCGAGAAAATTGTAGGTTTGTAAAATATTCTAATTGAAAACTAATTTACTGCCATTCAATATACCGCTAGAAAGAGCTCTTAAAACTGAATAAAATGATGTGTTAATTTTCAGAATATGCCCATATTTGTAGAAATTATTAACTTTTTACCATTTCCTCAATGATAATAATAACTCTAATAAATAATTTTAATCACTAATCAGTGTAATCACTAGTAACCAGGCATGCAATAAATGTAATTGTGCTGTAATCTGGTCCTACTACAGGCAGTTGAATTTATTCCTGGTTTAAGTGTTCTCTTTTCATGGTTGATTACAACTATTATGCTTATTGTTCGAGTGCTCCTATATTTGATAACGGGTGAAACTTTGATGGTGTTGTGGCAGTCCTAAATATTAAACAATTTTCATACAACTTTTTGTGTGATGTTTCTGGATGGAATGGAACCAAATGGAACCTTGGCGAACATTAGTTTCAAACTTTTATTTTTAAGAACCACCCTAACGCAAAGGTATGATCCGTATCATCTTCATCAACATCATTATCATAATCATAATTAGCATATCAAATATCATTGCCCTTTGTCTTGTCATAATCACTATCACAATCTGCATCAGCGTCATGAATCGTAGTCATGTTCACATTATTAATTGCATATACTACTACTACTGCTACTGCTACTGCTGCTACCTACTACCTACTACCTACTACCTACTACTACTACTACTACTACTACTACTACTACTACTACTACTACTACTACTACTACTACTACTACTACTACTACTACTACTACTACTACTACTACTACTACTACTACTACTACTACCACTACCACTACTACTACTACTACTACTACTACTACTACTACTACTACCACCACTACTACTACCACTACCACTACCACTACCACCACCACCACCACCACCACCACCACTACCACTACTACTACTACTACTACTACTACTACTACTACTACTACTACTACTACAAGTGTAACGATTCATATAATTCAGTTACAAGTGGTGTTATATTACCTCCTTTTAGAAATGTGTTGTTGAATTGATAGGAATTTATGTAGCACCAGCCACGTATTAGCTTTGCCTTGTCTGAGTCCTGAGAGGCCTGAGAGGTACGGACACGGACGGAAGAGGTACCCAGGCAGACAATGATAAGCGCGTCCCTACCTGAAAGAGCCAACATGATGGGCTTTCACGTAGATTGGCAATGAGGTGAATCGAGATGAAGCCGACCTGAGCAAGGGGGATTGACCGCACTTTCCCGCGCCCGCGAAACTTTCCCGCCAAAGTTAGGTATATTACCGGACAGTATTGCTCAGTCTGGGCTCCCGTCAGACATGTTGTCGACGGGTATGCCAGGCTCCTCAGAAGTGGAAGGACATGTATTGGACGAGTGTTTCGTCCAATTTACTGTCGAAGGAAGCGATCAACGGATATCGGCTTCGTGTTTCCCGCCTTCATGATGCTTGGTATCCGCGTCCAATGATCCGGTTGAAAGTTAAGAAAGAAGTGAAGTGTTGCCGCTGAGAAGAAGCGATGCTCCTACCGAGAAGTAAGAAGTTTTCCCCTTGTGTTAAGTTGCCCCGAATGGATATGCCAAGTGTCTAAAGAATTAATCTCTGAAGTGTATTTCCGAGAAGTGCGTTCTGGTGATGGTATTCGTTCTGGAATCGAACTTGCATTCCGAGTGCCTTGTCTCCGAAGCTCAGTTTGGGGAAGTTAAGTAAAACCCTTTGATGTTGCCTAAATTTATATGGGTTTGCATTTCTGTGTAGAATTATAGTTAGTTATAGATATATTTATGTATTTGTCATAGTTTGTATCTGATTTGCTTATCATTACATAATAAAAGTAGAAGTGAAAATCTACAAGACTGTGTAGTAATATGTCGCAACCTTTAATTAGGTTAGGAGAAAAAGAGGAAGCGGAAACAGAAGGTGGGTAAGGCAAAGGCCCACCAATCCTTTGGATATGTCTAATTCAGCCCTAGAAATAAGATTGGAAACCATTAGACGATTGTTTGTCAACATTCAAGCTGAGGTAATGGAAATGATAGACAAGACGGTAGAACTATCAAAGTCGACTGTTGAACTATTTAAGAGGACAAAAGTAAGTAAGTATGGTGTTGAACCAGACGAACCTGATGCGAGTAGAACACTCGTAGCCCAGATTAAGTTCAAAGGTTAAGCCTGATTATAGGTCAATCCAATCAAGAACTTTACTTCTGCGATTATATAGCGCCCGATCATTTCTCTCTACTTCCTCTCCTGCAGTTCAACATCATAACGGAACCCCCGAACCGGTTGACAGGACGAAGGTAGGGCCTAACGCCGGGGAGGGGTACGTAACACAACTTCTACTACTACTACTACTACTACTACTACTACTACTACTACTACTACCACTACCACTACCACTACCACTACCACTACCACTACCACTACCACTACCACTACCACTACCACCACCACCACCACCACCACCACACCACCGCCGCTACCGCTACCGCTACCGCTACCGCTACCGCTACCGCTACCGCTACCGCTACCACTACCACTACCACTACTACTACTACTACTACTACTACTACTACTACTACTACTACTACTACTACTACTACTACTACTACTACACTACCACTACCACTACCACTACCACTACCACTACCACTACTACTACTACTACTACTACTACTACTACTACTACTACTACTACTACTACTACTACTACTACTACTACCACTACTTCTTCTTTTACTACTTTTTTCGCGCAGTTGGATCAGAAATCTGGAAAAGAATTTCTGCCATGGCGGAGGGTTGAACCATGTGCTCTCGGTTAACAGTCTAACACGCTAATCAATATATCTAGCGCGATTACCACTAGACTGTCGCCAACCCTACGGGCCGAGATTATTTTTGAGAGAGTTCATTTCAAAATGCAAGTGGATTATTGCTGTCGTTACACTGAAATCGTCCAATTAGCATAACATATTAAAGAGGACTAGGCTCTGATCGATGTCAATGCAATAACAAACAAAACACTTGACACCAAAGACCAACAATTGATATGCGGAACACATATTATACTTTCACAATGAAGAGCTCAGTAAATAAAAATTGACCAAAGTAGTCTGACGAAAACTTAGATCATAGATGTTGTGCATCAATCCATTTACAATAACAAATATAAGCCCAGTGAAATCTGAAAAATTGAGCAAGAGTTTCAATACTGTAATTCTGTCAATGCCACAACATGCGAAGTTAAAAACATTTCGATACTGCCCTGCGTTTTTCTGTGGCTTTGCATGTTTTCGGTGCTTTGCACTTGCCAAAATCTGTTGCAGCATGACGACTCTTAGCAATCCATGAGTGCAGGCCTACTACGTAGCAGACTGCTTCCAATTTGTGTCAGAGGGAAAAGTTTCCCCTAAGTGAAATGGATGGTGCTGTACAACTTACAGTCCTGACTCAACTGTTGCAATGTATCAGCATTCAGCACAAACTAATTTTTAAAGTTAAACTATAACTATTTTCCAACTAAAATAAAAAAAGTTTGACTAAAATTTGGGAACTGATTTTGTAATTAAGTTTACTAAACGAAAAATTTTCAATCATTAGAATATCTCAAATTACGTCAAAGAAACCAAAACAGTCACTTACTATTTAGGCAGATGTCCATGTGCTAAAATTAAGTGAAGATATGTATGTGCAATTTAAATCTGGAAGACCTTGTTCGTGAAAAACTGAACGAAGGTCACGAAAGGATGTCCACAAAATGACTTACCATCTGCTTTCCTCTTAATTTACGGAACAAGTTTACATTGGCACAGTTATGCGGTAGATACTTTGTGACTTCGCCACAAAGAACATATTTGACTCCTGATGGGAAAGCAATTTTTAAATCATTACGCCTGATTATTATTTAACCTAGAAGGTTTTCAATAGACAATTTTAGTAACCTCAATAGAGTTGACGGAAGTAGAATCGTTCATATATCCTATAACTTCCACCTACACAACTGCGATTTTAAACAGCGACAACGTGCGCGAGTCGAATTGAATTCGAATTAGACAGCCTAATTTGACTTCCACTAATGGATTTGATGGTCTTCTAGATACAAAGTCATCCAACGTTACTTTTAAAAGGCCGACAGAGTGGACTTAGTTATATACGATGCTGATCTAACGATGCAGCATGCACTGTACTAGAGGTTGTATTATTAGAAACCGCTTCCATCTAGTGCTTTGTTCTGGGCTGTTTGGTTTCGCTTCGTAGTCTATCGTATCCTATTGCATTCTTAGTTTTTGTTGATTTATTTAGCTATTATTATTATTATTATTATTATTATTATTATTATTATTATTATTATTATTATTATTATTATTATTATTATTATTATTATTATTATTACTATTATCTTCGTAAATCAATTTTCAATCAATCAATCCATCAATCAATCAATCAATCAATCAATCAAACAATCAATCAATCATTATTATTATTATTATTATTATTATTATTATTATTATTATTATTATTATTATTATTATTATTATTATTATTATTATTATTATTATTATTATTATTATTATCGTTATTATTATCGTCGTCATCATCATCATCATCATCATCATCATCATCATCATCATCATCATCATCATCATCATCATCATCATCATCATCATCATCATCATCATCATCATCATCATCATCATCATCATCATCATCATCATCATCATCATCATTATCACTTTCATTTTAATTATTATTGTTTTAAAGTGAAATTGTCATTATGATCAACAGCTGAACATACTAAAGTCCAGTAAAAGCAAGTGGAACTCCCGCGTATGACACATAATTATCAGCTTCTATAGCGCCGTCGTTAATGCACAAGGAGTCAACTATTGTGTTTCAAAATCGAGCGCAACCTCGTCATCATCCACAAAATCATTTCGCCAACTGTGGTTCACAGTCTATATGGTCAGGCAATTTGACAAAATAGGCTTGAAATAGAAAATGAAACGACTCATATAACTGATCCGAACGAACAGATGCAGAGAGGGATTTCTCACACATAGGACAACCAACCGAATAAGGTCGTTCACTAAAAGCAGTTTCGGTCTTAGGTACAAGCGAAGAAAGAAAATCATAAGATTTCCCTGAATACTGATTACATTTTCGGTCTGTTATCAGCTGCATCGCATTCCTTGAAGAAAAAGGGGCCTAATATAGACAGCGCTTCTGACTAGAAGAATTACGCTGCAATTATATCGACAATTGATTGCTCAATTTCAGCATTAAATCGGCAAGTAAGTGATGGCGTGCATCGAATTCCTGCCATAGCCACATTTCAGAAATTTGATTTCGGAATAGAAAAGACCACATAATTATTAATAAATACTCAAGAAAATAAAGAATTGGATTAGTAGTAGAAGACTGAGGTGACAGCTGAATCAATCAAAATAACTTTACTCGGAGTATAAAAGCATTATGAGTTACAAGGTGCAGGCTACATTTTGCAAAATGATGTTGAGAATCACCGATAGCATAGAGGATGGGGAAGACTTGAAAGATTGATACCAAACAGAGGATCGTATCAACTTGACTCTAGCAGAGCAAGAAGGAGAACTGTGTATTATAAACACACGGATAATCTAACATTCGAGTAAAATAATTACAGAGGCGCCTGGTCGCCCACCCACATTTACAAACTCCAAAACTGAAGTCACTTTACTTCACGCTTGTAGCTGCTCTTCTCTGTCTTCTTCCATTTGTTATTTTTCTAGTTAATCTTTTTGTTTTCCTCTTTCTGTTTGTGTTTCTTAATTTAGTAATGAAATCTAAACTACTCACAATTCGTGCACATGTACTAATTGTCCCAACAAATATCATCGGCCTAAACTAATAACAGCAATATCATCGGCCTAAACTAATAATTGCCCAGCAAATATCATCCGCCACTTTCAGGCATAAAAATTATAAGTCAATAAAACGTGTCAATCACGGCGAGTTTTGAAGTACAAGGTTCAGTTGGCAAACAACATCAGTTAGACACATGATGCTTTATTTGAGGATCATATTATATTGCAACAGTTTTTGAAGTCTCTCATTTTTCTGCCACCAATATTTAAGTACGACTTTGAGTCAGTTCTTTCTCTTTTACATTTCTATATATCTTTACAGCCTCTCCACAACAAGAACAAAGCAACATATTACTGCAAGGGTAAAGTTCGCGAGGGCAGTAATAAAATATTTTCTGTTTTGCCTTCAATTGTATTAAAGCATTTGTAAAGCGCCTCTAGAAGGGTGAACCGTTGACAGGCGCTAGAACCCGTTCAGGGCTATACCGAAACCCATTGGATTTAATTGAGTTCAACTCTGGTTATTTAAGCTGACGTAGTTTGAGAGCCGAGCCTGCCTATTGACTTTGTTTTGACTATGGGCCTGAAAATAAGCTGTGGGCGCAATAGAAATCTCGAGATTACGATTACAGTTACTAGTACATCAGTCACGAGGCGATTAGACAGTGATTGTGTGCTCCCTGGAGTTATGTCTATTGGTTCTAAAGTACATTGTGGGCTTTACGTGGTTTTGCTTCCACAGAGTGGCTCTTGGGTCTAGAGTTTTTATGATTCTGAAGCTGTTGTAAGTTCTAACGTGGTTTAAATGTCGAGAGTTGTAGCGGTTTGCTTTAATGCTTGTGAGTTATAAAGTAGCCAGTTCTATGCGTTTTAGATTTTTTACGTGTTCTAGAGTGGTTTTCGGTCTTGACTTTGCTGTTCGCTTTAATGTTTGGATAGATTCTAAACTGGTTACAGGATCAAAAGGGGTTGTATCTTCTGCAGCTTTGTGGGTGTACGCTTGTTTTGAGTCTAAGAAGATCGAAGATTGTAGATTAGTATGTAGTTAAAAGAGATAGCGGATTCATAGTGGCTGTGATTCCCCTCAGCGGCTGCTGGTTTCACAGAAGTTGTTGTTTGTAATGTGTTTGTTTTGAATGCTAACTTTTGTTTAAAAATCGAGTTGCGTTTATTGCTGATACTGGTTCAGTGACCACAACTGTACTCGTTTGCTTCGTGTTCACCACCTAAAAAGCACAAACGCGTCCTCATATCATAGTAGGTCGGTCAATATTGTAAGCTTGACAAAGAACTTAATCGTTTAGCTGGGCTAAGTCTGGAGACTTCAGTTCATAAACCTATACGAATCGACATTTATTATAGACGATGATAAATAAGCACACTGTCACCACACAATAGATGTTGTCTGAGATGCTCAGGCAAAGAAATAAAAGAGATCACGATGAATGCGTTGAAAGGCATGGGCGTAATAAATGCAAACGGTCGCAACACAATACGCGCTGTCGTAGAGATGCATGCATGAAAGAAAACAGATCTCCTGTTGAACGAGTGGAAACATCTATTCAAACCCCTTCTTGATGTTTGTAGCTACAAAGACGTTTGCTGTTCTTTTGTCATTTTTCTAAATTTAGAGCAGGTCGTAAAGTTCAGATACATGATATGCTGCATGACTGACCTTTCGACCACAGTTGTACAGTCAGGTGAGGATCCATATTTCGATCAGCGTTTACTTCAGTTTGAAATACATCACTAGAATCACTCTTGCTGAGCTTCGCACTCAAACACTGTTGTGGTCTCGACCTTTGTAGATTGCGATTTAGCTCGAAGCGCCCATCGGTTGATATTTGGTCATTGTGATAACGTCGCAATAGAAGTCGTTAGATGGGCTCATATTAGACCATTAAATTACTTTAAATGCATTTCTACGTTATCTGTTAAAATTGCATTTACTAGAACGTTTCTTTTTTCGTTTAGACCTGTACGCACTGCATGAGTTTTGTGTAAACACCTCCTCGCAATATAGAAGTTTATTAGCGAAGAGACAAAAACTCCGGTTCCCACATGGAGTTTCACTAGTTCGTAAAATAGATGATCATATAATATATTATTTAGATCTGTCAGCATAATTTAAAATTGTACGCCAACATTGTAAGACTTTAATAATACAGATTGGGCTTGTTTCAAGTATAAGTGCCAAGTAGTACATCGTAATTATAAACGTAATCGAGTATTGATATGGCGTAACTTACATTAGAGACGCTCCAGATCCGGGCCAGTGTCTTCACTTACAAAGAGGGAGGTTTGCAGGCGCTTGCGGAACTGGTCTAACGAAAGAGAAAAAAGGTCGGTGTCGACTGAGGTTCCAGCTGGAGGGACTCACAATAGCAAAACTCGTAGACTGGGCCGTAGAAGTTCGCGTCGGCGGGACAACCAAGTGGTCACAGGCCGAAAACCAATGGAGGAACGCTTAGGCGAGAAGATACTGGTGTATAGGTACTGTAGTAGATCCTGAGGTATTGTGGAATAGAGCAATAGAGTTTCGCGTGAGGGACCAGACCTTGAATTGGATGCGCTGGCCAATGCTCAGCCAGTGAAGGGAGTCTCGGATGAAATTATATACTCTTGCCATGCACATCGGATATGCCTCACAATGACCATAGATTTATAATCGGAACTTCTGCGCTATGTTACGGAACAACTGTTTTATTTTTGTATCTTTAAAGAAAATGTTCCGGCTAAATTCTAGACACATTTCGAAAGTATCTTCCAATAACCTTAACCTTCTTTGCATATCGTATCGTATCTATAGATTTATAAAGCGCCTCTCGCAGAATAACTATTCAGAGGCGCATATGTGGCCCTATCACCCTGTCCTCGCCTTTTCATCGACACATTTGAAAATGTTCCGGCTAAATTCTAGACACATTTCCAAGTGAGAGGAACACTTAGGCGAGAAGATTGGCTTATCTTGTTCTTGCTACTCTATTTCTTGAAATGCATGAATTGCATTGTTTGTGATTCAGATTATGACGAGAACCGATGTCTCTGTTATTACTGACGCAGGTATGATTCACCAATAATAATATTATTGTCAGCAATTTTGGTCGTATTGTCGTTTGGATCATGTGATGCTATCACATACTACAGCTACACTTACAGGAACAATACGAAAATCTATCTAATGTCGTTGACTTGCAAAGTTCCCTTTTATCCAACTGGAGCCCCAACATGCTGGGGAGACTTTTGTGTCGTCGCCAGTGCTTTTTTTCAGCCGGAGCGGTCCGGAACGGCGTTCCGGTACCTTTTTTCAGCCATTAAAAATAATTTATTTAATTTACATTTTTACTAAAAATTATATAAAATTATTTAGATACTTTAATTTAATGTAAGTGCTTTCAGTGTTTATTGATACTGATATAAATTATATGAAACAGAAATATTAGCATAAAATATGACCCTATGATTGTTCTGAATTTCTTGAGTTCCGGAACCTTTTTTTCTAGAAAAAAAGCACTGGTCGTCGCCAAGTATGAGTATATTAACCAAATCTGGTAAGCAAATCAAATCTATTGTGGGGCATGTGGCCTGGTGAGATGCTTGAACTAAAAAATATATATGAGCCCAGACTGCTCCAGGTAAGGCAGAAGCTGAATTGAGACAAGTCTCTCGAGAGTTTTATAGAGAAATGAGAGTTAGAGAAAGGTCGATAATTTTGACAGATATTCGGATCAAGGTAGGTTTATTAAGGGTAGGGAAAACAATAACCCGTTTTTGAGATGCTGGGAGGTGGCCCTCAGTAAGGGACCTGTTGAACATGTAGACTAAAAATGGAACAGTGTTGGCTAAAAACTTAAGATAATAAACGGAGGAAGCGGATCCAATTCGCAGGACATCATTGGTAAAATTTGCTTAGTCATCTAGCTAACTAGTGCCTAGATATAGAGTCGCAGAATAACAATATCACGTCAAAGAATGCAGTTCAATATTATAGAAAGCAGAACAACGTGGAAACAATTTCCAGCAATGACAACTGATTGCCGCTGTCTGGTAATACCTGAAACTTAAACTGTCCTCAAGGATGGGCCGAAAGCCGTCGAACTTGGAATCAGCGATACAGAACTGTGCATACTTATTCGCGTGCACATTGCGCTATTTTGTACAGTGAATGGTCCATTGGCAACTCTCCGTCACCAAATGCTCGTTGTATTTAGTCACAGGCAGTCTAAGAGATATTTTTAGTCTCACCGTGCGAAGTTCTTTAACGCTATTTAAGGACACTAAATAAATATCCAGACACATACATACATGCCTAGATGCATGCATACATGCATGCATACATACACACATACACACACATACACACATAAAACACTCTTCCCAAAAGCGGTCATCAAGTAGCAACCCTCGTGTCGCTTAAATAGCCCACGACAAATACATTCCCCTAGGGCCTAGACTATTTTGAGATTAAATTGCCAAACGTCAGACCCGCATTTGTGGACCCTCATCGTCCACAATAGGCCTATCGACTTTTTTCGGCGCAGACAAGAAATGCATCTTAGAGTTAGACGGCCCGTGTTTCGCGGGACGCTAGTAAGGCAAAGATTTCTTAGACGTGTAACTGATCGGCGATACGCTGTCTTGTCTTGTCAAAGAGCCGCCAGGCTGTTTTGATTACTAGTCTACCATAAACTATAAGAATTACGCCCAAAAGATTAAAATAATCTGTCAATAGTTTTCTTAGACGCCCATGTTTTATGTAGCATTATGTATTCCAGTCTAGCATTTATAGGAGTTTGATGTTGCCCCATTGAACAAATTCCATCTAGCATTTTGGTCATACAATTCAAAATTGAATAATTGTTTGCAGTAAAATGTCGCATGTATTTGCATTCTGTTACGTAGGTGACATGACCCCATGTCTTCACGGCAAAACGGATGAACAGTCAAGATCTGAACGATTCATTCATATACTATCAGTGCCTCAGTAAGGCTAAAGTTACTACGAGCGAGCGCTATTAATATTGTTCATTATGACTTACATTGGCCTACACGATTCGTTCATTTACTATCAGTGCCGCAGTACGGCTAAAGGCACTACGAGCGAGAGCTATTAATATTGTTCATTATGACTTAAATTGGCCTACACTTAAGTGCAATACACACAAATTAGTAGACTGCCTGCGAATATCGTCGTCAGTCGTCGTTCCTCATCCCTGAACAAGGTATCAACTGTCATCCATATCCTATGTCTGGGCTCTGCATATAAACCGCATAAATCTTCTTCATACTTGGACTCTGCTTGTTTATTGGCAGTCCTGGGATAAGCCGATTCCGATTAATTGGTATAGGGCAAATCTCGGAGCAAATCGGTTTCCGATTCAAGAATCGGTCATACCTTAGTCATAACGCTTTAACCTTCATCTTATCACTGAACAGAATTATTTGGTCACTACTACTGTAATCTACAACCACGTGCGATAGCTTACTTCACATACGAGTTGTCACCCTCTCAAACTGCCTTGATTATTAACACTCTCGAAGCAGATACATACACATCAAATGAACAGTTTCTATACATTCTGATTGGTTCTAATATACTATTATAAATATAATGTCCAATCACAATAGAGTCTGTTCTTGCAACATTCTAATTTAAATTATTATACACGTAAAAACCAAAGTGCCACTCCTATTAAAACGTAGAGCAGTAAGTATTATTACTCTGAATGTGACAGATGCCATGAAACTCTTGACTTGTTTTAGTAGCAATCAAGCTTTTGTAAAGAAACCCATGTACATTGCGTTCAATCGGCATATATAAGTTTTGGTTAAAGCGGTACTGTAACGCTAAGACCTTCCTCCCCAATGCCTCCTCCCTTGAAGCGTTGTGCAAGAATGCAGGAAACGTCGTCTGCTCAGTACGATTAAACTGGCAAACGGTCAAGGTCTGCAAATCCAAACAGCCAAGTTTAAAATCTAGGCAGTGACAAGAAAGATTGGAAGTTTCCACCTCCAAGTCTCCACACTAATACGGCGATATTCAAAGCCAGGTCTCCCGACAATGCTTCATAAAAGATAGAAACAGCAAATTTCACACGAAAACAGAATATAATAATTTATACGATGAAAATCTTGATTTATATTTTAATAATACGAAGCTTTTGTAGAAGAAATCTGCGAATGATGTGTTCAAACGGAAGATTAGTTTTCTGAGCAGCAAATTCAGACAATGCTTCATCGTACGGAAGATTACGGTCGATACAACATCTCAGCTTCAAATATCTTGCAAGAAAATGTCTTCCAAGAAAATAATGACATTTAATGGAGTAAGGCTGCTCAAGAGAATGGGCGAGATCGTCCTTATGAAAGCACACTACGTGACCAAAAAAGTGCGCAAAAGTTGAGAAGGGAGTTGAGTTACATTCCTGCATTTCGCCATTCAGAGGTGATAAATAATAAAACAGTGTGTGAAATCCAAGCATGGACTGTACGTCTCTATCGAAAAACGAATCAAGCGGTGGCAACACCAAGACATTCGCAAATGCAAACTCCTTAAAATCACTCTTTAGATTAGGCTCATGACGAATTCGTTCACATAAATGCAACACTTCGTCGTACTGGCGACACTTGTAAAGGTACAAAGCACGATAACAGTCAATTGTGTTGCATTGGATGCCAAAATCTTTCTGCATGACATTGTAGAATGATGCCATATTTTCCAAAGCATAGTCCATTAGAACACCAATAACTGTTTCTCTAATTTTCAATGAATTCGCACTTGAATCCTCGAATTCTGTCAGTGGATCTGTTCTGTGATACACAATCTGTCTGGCGGCATTTAAATGAACACCTGACTTCATTGAAAGAATACATTTCAACTTTATAAAAGTCTTCAAATATCTGTCCATGGGAAATGCCGATTCAGGCAGACTATGATGAAAGTCTGAATAATTAAATGTCATTTCAGCAGAAAATACACCTAGATAATAAGCAAACACCTCGGGTGAAAGGCGCAGATCGAGATAAAGCCGCCTGTTGATGCAATGAAGCCTTTTTTCAGTAATCTTCTTGTGAAATACACACAATCCCACTATTCTTGCGATATCGCCAATAAACAACAAACAACCTGCATTTAATGTTTCCTTGTCATTTTGAGGAGTCTCGTCAACGAGAATTGTCAAGCAAAAACGTATTGCTGGTTGGTATTCTGACGTGGCAAAATGGAGGGCAGCAAGATAGGCCAAAGCTGCAGGAGCAATGCCGTTGAATTGTGAGTCGTCACATTCTAAGACTCTTCTAAGAAACTCTTTTGACATGAGAGACACTAGTCGAAATTCTGAACGGCTATTTGACCCAGTTAAATTTTGCATTAGATCCTGAGCACGTAAGAATTGAAACTGAATATTTTGTGCTCTATACGCTTTCGGAAAGTTATGATGCTTAGACCGTACAATACGAGGTTGCATCGAAATTGCTTTGAACAATTCCACAAAGAGCATGCTATCCCATGAAATCTCTCCACATCCTATACTATATGCCATATGTAAAATATACAATAGATTGGCCAAATACGTGAAGCACAAAACTTTCTCTACTGTTGGGAGGCATGTCAATCTACCTTGTGTTTTCACATCAAGATCTTTTGTATAAGATATATTTTTGAAGCTGTAGCGCAGTCCTGACTTGTACCCGTATTTAACGACAGTACGACAGTGATCATGAGAAAATTGAAATCTCCAAGAAAGCATTGCATCGAACGCCAATGACTGACTGGCTTTCCGAAATTCGAATAGATGAGGCATATAGTCCACGAAATGTTGTTGTGCATTTCTTGTGCTCACAGAATGTGTTCGAATTTCCGATGATAAGTAATTTTCCACTAACCATAGACAGAGATTCCGAGAATTGCAGAATTTGTTCAATTGTCTTTCGCTCTTTTCATACACTTTGGGGTTCCATTGATCATGAAACAAGTTTCCATTAGGAATAAAATAGTTCGGACAGTATCCCCGCTTTAACCATCCTGAAAGCTTTACTAACAACTTACAGCAGGTCGCAATAACAGAACATGAATTCCACCATTCCGGTGGCATCTCTTCACAAGTCCATAGCATAAGCGTCTTCAAATGATATTTGCAGAGAACTTCATCGTTCTTTGGACAATCCTTTTGTATTAATTCTCTAGCTGAAAGGAATCTAAGTAAGTGATAGACAGTCTGTTGAACTGGAGTCCAACTCTGAACCAAAATGACCTCTGCAAATGAAAATGACAATCTCCACTGTTGGTTATCATCTCTGCAAGAACGATGCTGGACATAAACAACATGATAACCATTTTGTACAACTTCGGAGATTGTATCAATCGTCGGCCATCCGTAACATCTTGGTCGATTTGGCCAATGTTGAGCTTCTCTAGGCCACTGTGGGCACCATACGCTTTTGACGAAATCATATCCGAAACAACAACTGCAATCAGCTTCATGTTTAAATTGAATTGCTGGACCACTGACACTGTTTCGAACTGTGTTTAGGACGCGTGTACGAAGAAGATGATCGGTTTCAGCCACTATTAGCGTCTTATACCTGTTTGGAAAAGCTGTTTGCTCAAATTCGTAATTTTTATATTTCCAATTGTAGTTCATTTTCCCCAAAACCCGTAATCGAACAAAACCGGGATATCTGTCGTATGATTCAATTTTCCAGCAGTCGATCGCATCGGAAAGACCACTCATATCACTTGGCAACACTGGGACATCGCCAGTGAATGCCAGCTCATCAGCTTTGATGGTCAGGAAATCAGTGTCCGTGATGCATTTGTTAAGCGGTCGGATGTAGAACTCCGCCATGCTGCCACACAGAATCGAATAATCTTTAGGTGCTAGTTCCGTGGACATGATTAAGTCATGCATGTGATCAGAAACAGCAGAAAACGACTTCGGAAGCAATTGGCATGTGCTAGTGATTATCCCAGATACTATCTCTTCATTCAATTTATCCTCACTTTCCGTCATCTGTAATTAAAAACATATCCCTTCACCCTGAATCTTTATCATCATAATTATCGTTATCGTCATCATTATTAATAACATGATCTTCTTTATCATCAAGATCATCAGTTTCATAACAGCTATGATCATTTTCAGCAGCACTATCAGACTTCTAATTATCACCCATAGTAAGTTCTTACAATCACCTACCTTTATGACTCACATTTCGACCGATCATATCTAGTAAACAGCCGACTTCTAGGTAATCATCTAACTGAATGAAATCTGAAACTTGTGACTCTAACTCTCTGCATTATGGTAATCGTCAATACTGACAAATTGTAGACCTGCTTTTTAAATCACACATTGTAAACCAATGTAATTAGACTCCTTGGTCACTTAGCAACCTCGATTAGTCAACGCCGTTTTCATGAAAAAAGTTTAAAAAAACAACTTTGGAATGCGTAGTGAGCTGGCTCCCTATTGAACCGAACATAGAGTTTATAACATATCTCATAGTCTAGATTAATGACTCTAACATAATTTAGAATAGCGCAGGGAGCGCCTCTGAGTAGGATTCTTGAAGGGGTGCTATATAAATTTTAGGAATAAATAAATAAATAAATAAATTGAAAGGTACACCCTGATCGCCCAACTTTTCATCTCTGTCTATAATTAAACTCAGAAATGTTGTAGTCGCGCACTGGATGAACCTAGTGTAACCAGAAGCAGAACTGATGTTAGTAGGTTCTCGGTCTTTCACTCTGTTCCGGCAGCTTTCCAAATGATGTGACGTCGTTCAGGTCAGGGCTTATTCTTTTTCGGTTTATTTGTTTTCCATAGTCTGTCTTTCGGACTCAATGACCTTAGAGACCAAGACTTAAGCTCCAGATTAGGTGAAGAAGATACGCAGTTCATTAACACTTTACAGACGAGGTGTAGGCCTACTAAAGGCTACTTGAAAACAATATATCTCGCCGTTAATGGATTACGGTAACCTGAGTATGCCGTCTTAAGTATGCCTTGGTAGTGACTTCAATTTCGTAGCCTTTATAGCTAAACAGAAAAAGATGTTCAATGGCTTCTCACATTTGCGGGAACTTTGCTGTTCCACAGTGGCAATTCAGAGACACGGTTCCCTTCGTTCGGCTGTGCAAGCCAAACGCCTTGTCTCCCGTTTGCGGACAGGAATCCAACAGCGCCGTGCGTTCATTACGGCTGGCCTTGCGACCTGGAATGAGCTCCTATGGTATGACGTCTAACGCCTCTAGGTCAATATGCTCTGTGCCTGTTCCTTTATGCTGTACTGTACAACCGGGGTTGGGCTGGGAGCGCTCCTACGTACATAGCCTTGAAGGGGTGATATATAGCCTACAATTCTAAAATAACTGTAATAGTAGTAGTAGTTGCTGTTGTTGTTTTAA
Organism: Aporrectodea caliginosa; assembly: GCA_020284085.1. Classification (NCBI taxonomy): domain Eukaryota; kingdom Metazoa; phylum Annelida; class Clitellata; order Crassiclitellata; family Lumbricidae; genus Aporrectodea; species Aporrectodea caliginosa. Next base: position 1,070,173 of record JACEVL010000037.1, read on the forward strand.
TAGTAGTAGTAGTAGTTGTAGTAGTAGTAGTAGTAGTAGCAGCAGCAGCAGCAACAACAGCAGCAGCAGTAGTAGTAGTTGTTGTCGTAGTAATAGTAGTAGTAGTAATAATATTTCCTTCAGTAAACGAGTCTGCAAAAATTAGCCCGCGATTGGCTTACGGCCTCTGAGCTGCCCTTAAAATCTTAAGGTGGTCCTCTGTTAAAAGAAGTTGCCCATGCCTGTGATATAATAATATCTCTATTCTCGAGCTGTAATCCGCATAATTACATACCATGAACAAGTTTTACAAAAATCGTTGTAATAATTGCTATCACATTGTCAACTGCATAGTCATATTCTTATTATACTAGATAGCCCAATGCATTGCAAAATTGTTCAAACATAAACAGCATTAAAAAGGCCTAATAAACTTAGAAAATTTTTATTCATCAATGTTGAGGTCTCATTACTCATGCTCATTAGTATAATGCTTGCCAGGCAAAATTTTTGTTTAAGCCTACCGTTGCATTGGTAAAAAGTTAATCGTGTCTGTCGAATGATTTTTTTCCGAAACTTATACGATTATATCTATGGACCTCATTTCCGGAAGTTAGTCGTCACAGCAATCGCAAATCTGTCAGAATGACGACTCGTAATTCTAACAGATTTGCGATAGGTGTGAAGCTATGTGCTCAATCCGGCAGCTCATCTCCATTCGACTATTTACCACGATTGTTTTCTATTTAGCTGTGATTTCATGTAGGTCACCCACAATAAGCACACGGTCTCGGATGAGTTGTTGTCAGATTGCGTCATTAGAATAGCCTCTAGAGATTGAGATTTACCTCATGGTTTGAATCGGACAATAATCGTCATTTCGGAATTCACCAGTCCCAAGCCTTGATAAAACCGGAGGGCGACGAACATCGTCTTCATTGTTGAGCAGAAACTACCTCATGGTTTAACACGGTATGTCCACAGATGCCTATTTAGATAGACTGGGATGCGGAGTGCGGTTGTGAAGAATTTCACGCGATTAAAAGCGATTCACAAAGATAATGATAAAAATCGAGCCTATACGCTATAGGCCTACCTAACAGGGAACCTCGATTCAACAACCTAAAACGCCACAAAAATACTTACTTTGCTGCCTTACACAGATTGAAAATTTCTCCTGAATTCTATTGTTTTACAAATAATCTACAATCTTCTACTATACAGCCTTCAAAATCCTCAAGCTTTCTTCCGTGTAAAAATATATTCTCAGATAGGCTATTTTGATGGCCAACGTCATACCCGCATAATATTCTACAATATCCACTTTCATCGGCGCAGACATGAAATGCCTCTAGCTCTGCCGGCCTGAGTCTAGTTGAACGCTAACATGCACTTAAAATTTGCGAAATCCTACACTATTATATAATTATATGCGTATACACCCCTATAATTTTAAGTTTATTAGCCTACAATTAAAATATAGCGAATTAAGTCCAAACAACCAAAACAATTTGTCAATATTTGGCTAGATGCTCATGTTTTGAGTATTATAATCAATCCAATGTGACATTATGTCAATGCGATTTAAGACTGGAAGTTAATGCCTAATGATGGTAAAAAAACATACGCGTTGGCCTGCAAAATTACTTCCCCATTCTTTTGTCCTTACTTCTACGGAACTGGTTTAGAACGACACTGTTGTGCGATAGATAAGGAAGACACTTTATTACTCTCAAGAACACCGTCATTAAATATCTTTTGTTCTAATAACCGAGAAGCTTTTCAAATGAACAATTGAGCAGCCTTCCGACAGAGTTGTCGGAAGTAGGAGAGCACACTGTAGGTCTAGACCCTTAACTTTGCCTTTCACCATAGCGTTGCCAACGAAAACAAATCTTACGCAATTTGAACTGAGTATGCAATGAATAATTCTCCATCAACTAATCCATTTAAGGGTTTTTGAAATAAAAAATCATCTAGCGTTACTTTAAGACATAGGCCTACCATTGGCAATTCAAACGATCAAACGATCAAATAGGCGTCTATGAGAGGTTTATAATCTGCATATAACCCCAATGATTCTTTCGAATGCCTTGTCGCTGATTGCGCTTCACCACAACTTCGTGACCACGCCTAATCAATTTCACACGCTTTTAATTATAGTCATATTCTTTAGTCGTCAGTCGGCCTCACACCCAGTAACCCATGAATTCTAATTCACAATTTGTTCATTAAATTTCACCAACAACCTCATTTCCAGGTTCGGGCTCAGTCTATTTCTGCGGCCAGCAGTCAACAAGCCACACAGGGAGAGAATTCTCTTCACATAGGCTTGTGGTTCCGGCGCTGCAAATAAATCTTCCGCCAGAGTTGTCAACAGGGCATAATAGCCTAATTATAAACGGCGAGCATAATTATTATGGTCGACGTTTGGCCCAAAATGTCAGAACATCCTGGTACGATCTCGTTAAACATTCAGAAATGCTCCGAGTTTTCCTAGTATTGTTTAACTGTGGTGTGTGCAGTTGAATGCTCCATGGTTTGCATTGAGGCAGTGTTGACCCTTGACAGCCTTTTTCAGCCATTTATCTGACGATGATATTATCTCACGATGATATTATCGCCATAATTATGAATCAGCAAAAAACACAGCGACGCTAAATAAATAAGTAGGAAGTTAGGAAGTTTATAGGAACTTTAGCAAACTTCGCGCATGACAGTCCTGGGAATAACATCTGCGATTATTTTTATTTAATATATTTACTAGTGTGTTCAACTTGCACATGGGGAAAAAATAATTTTACATTTACACCATGCATACCCTCTGGATTTGTGACACTTGGTGTTATAAACAACTCCGTGAAATCTTATGGCTCTGGGATCAAGTTAAGTGACAGCTCAAAGCTGACAAAGTTTACAAAAAGTGCAATTTTTCTTCAAAATTAAAAAATCTCAGTGAATTAATGTATTGTATCAGTTACTGTTACAAAATGCAGAATACAGTATTATAAACTACACACGTTACAGTACTGTTAAATGAGTCATCTGTTAAGACTGTTACTATACAACAATTATACAACAGTTACTGTAGTGCTTGTGTTTCTGCCTATTGTCTGTCATGGAAGTGGGAAGATCTTCTTGGGTGGAGCAGTAGGCATCTGCTTTCGGTGGTGTTCGACTACTTAGAAGATGAGCTGATGCTGCTGCTCATCGTGATTGAGTGTCAAGTTAAAGTCAGTTGCCAACTTTACCGCACGCTTAGCAAAGTCATTAATAACAGAAAGTGGAGAAACAGTGTCTTTGGCATGTCGGCAATCTTCTCCGCTATTCCACGTTTCGGGATCAGAAGATATTAAATTCTGACCGAGTTTGAGGGTAGTAACTAGATGCATCGATCGCTGTGTCACGAACTCAGATAAAGTTTTCTCCTTAAATGTCTTGATGGTTTTGGATCAACTCTTGTTAAATCTATTTTGGTCTGTGGCATGTGTAATGCGGAAACCATTTGTTCGTTATTGTAAACAAGGGCCTTGTAAGAAAAATTGACAATCCTGCCAAATCTTCACTGATGTACCAGATATGCCTTTCAGTTTATGAAGGGCTACTTCTGCAACTTGGCTCCAATGCTGTGAAATGCTTCCATGCTCTGTAGCATTCACAGGTCATTGTAAGGAACATCACAACAGGTTACGGGTGCATTGAACCATGCCTTAACATACAGGGTGATCGTAAACTGGCAGATTTTTCTCATAGCAAGCAGTTTTTTGGATTCATCTTGAACTGCTCTCTGAAAAAGAAATATCTTCGTGCAATATATGCCCTTCACCATCCATCTGGCATGATGATATGCATCGGGTTGACTGAAGTGGAAACTCTCACCATCACCAAAACGATTGGCCTCATCAAGTGCAACAATACTGAGCTTTATGAACTCTAAATAGTCTTACCGTGGCTGGTTGACTCTACTCAGCTGCGCCCACAGAAACTGAACTACAACTTGGTGCTTCTGCTCTAGCCACATTTTCTCACTGTCAGTCAAAGAACAGCCTTTTGTATCCTTACTAGGTCAGTCAATGTTGCTTTGGTCTAAGAGAGGCCACTGATTTTTGAATCTGGCAAAAATTGCATTTTGTGGCACAGAGGAGACAAGAATAAATCAAAAACTGCTGCTGAAATTATTTCAAACAAATGGTGTTTACAAACCAAGAATAATAGGCGTTTGTCGAAGGCCTCTTGAATAATGGTTAAAGCACAACCCAGCCAGCCATTCTGACACCCCTTCCTACTCTCTGAGGGTGTGAACAACCTTATTCCACATCAGGCCACCAGTTCCAGAGCCAGGCAGTGAGGAATGGTTAGAAGCTTTTCAATTCCTATGCCAGACACAACAACTGCCATGCGATCAGCATTGACACCCTTATCATCTGGCAGCAACTTACCATAGAAAGGAACAACAAGGGTGTCTTAGGGCAGAATAAATCTATAACGCCTTGTTCAATAGAGGAGCAGGTCTTCTTACGTGCCTCATACACTGATGTTGTGCACAGAGTCAGATCATTGACATTGGTACCCACTGCTTTTAATGCTGGGGCAACTATGTGCATTGCCTGACGTCGCATGGTATTTATTCTGTCCAAGCTAGCCACAAATAATGGGTCATCAATGAGACACCGTCTGTTCATCTTTGCTATATTATCAGGTAGAAGAGTATTAGCAGGAATATTGATTGGAATCACTGAAAAATAGCAAATAACTATTTTTTAACAAATAACTACATTCGTCACAAATATCATTATTGTTCACTCTATTTCAAGAATTTACACCTCCTTGAGAGGTCACTTGCCATTGAGATATTGAAGTAGGATTTCTCTAGGTATGTTGTGTATATAAATGTCACATTTTAAGCCCCTATGCATATTATTTTTCAAAAATAATTTTTTTCTGAACAGTCTAATATTTACCTTCAGATTTGACGAATTCTTTCCCACCACGGCAGTTCACGTGGTTTATTGTTAGTGTCTGATTCAACCTACACTAAACACGAACTCATGTTAGTTTTGTAATCGTATGCAAAATATTGCCATTGCGTTACTTTGAACAGACCGAAAGCAATTTTCTCAGGTGCTGGTACAACGAGGAAGCACAACAGGAATTCGAGTTCTTTCTGACTAGAGTTATAATAGTTAGAGGTTATTTTTATTAGAATGCGCTGATTGCGCTGTAGTGCAGTACATCGTTTTATCTTATTTTGTCTAGCATTTTATTCAACATAATCACACATGGATGTTTTTATAAGTCTTATTATTAGCATTATTTATTTTTATTGAGTTCATTTTAAATCCAATCACTAATTTCACATGGCGAAACCGGAATAATATAGATGGCATAGGCGCCGACTTTTGCCTCTGGGTTCATGGGTTCTACCCGAGGAAAATTGTTTATTTTCTACATTGCCGTTTTACGCATTTTCGGAGAAAGAAAAAAATTGTTTTCTTGTCAAATGGTACGTGGTTAGAAAAGTATTTGAAACTCATGTGACGGAGACTGAAATAGTTGTGCAACATTTCTGCCTACATGTTCCGAAAGTTATGTATGTAGCCTAGTCTTTCTTATATTATAGGACATTTGCAAATGTATTCTACAGTAGGTCCGAATTCTTCTGGGTGCCACACATCCACTGAGATTTCTCTCTGGGTGCATTCGCATCCAAGGCTCCCAGAGAGTCTGCGCTTATGATAGATGGTTTACTTCGACGGACGACCGCCGAGAGTCATTGGAACAGGTATCTCGTTTTCAGTGAATCGTTGGTTAAAATCGACAACCGTTGTCCCAGGTCCGAAACAAAATATATCCTTATAATTGTCATTATATAAACGACATTACTGCTTGTACTATTATTACAGTTATTGTTGTTGTTGTTATTATTATTATTATTATTATTATTATTATTATTATTATTATTATTATTATTATTATTATTATTATTATTATTATTATTATTATTATTATTATTATTATTATTATTATTATTATTATTATTATTATTATTATTATTATTATTATTATTATTATTAATAGTAGTAATTTTATCATCAACAATGGACGTCTGCAGGGCGACTGTGTAATGCACAAGGCATTAACGGATAGAGCATCAAAACCAAGCCGCAACCTGATCAGCTTCGAGATTATCACTCCGCCATAATAAAGACAGCCGATGGTGGTTAAGCAATTTGAAAAGATAGGCTATCGGTGCAGACCAGTGTGACCACTAGATACTTGGGATTTTTCCTAAGACCTTGGGATATAGAGGGGTCGACTTCGGATCTTGGCACTTTGCATAGCAATCTTGGGATTTTTTCCAAGGTCTACAGACTAGTTTTACTATACTTTTCAACAGTGGCGTCGTATCAGATTAGAAAATACTCGCTCTGAAAGGCGTTTATTATTAGGCCTATCGTTATTTGTAAACATCGTAATGTGTTAATTCGATGTTATGCTCCGTTTTTTTTACTTTGCCAATTCTTAGCTAGACATTTTTGTGAATTATTGTGATTGCTAGAACGCATTTCATATTTCAGCAAAACATTTTCCTTTTCAGTACCTTGGGATTTTATTGCACACTTTTGGCCATTCTTGGGATTTTTCTGGCAAGAGCTTGGGAATTCAGTAAATGGAGAGTGGTCGCACTGGTGCAGACGAAATGACAAAGTGCTTAGCAGAACGTAGATGCGTGATAGAAATTCGGAAATATATGATGATAAACCTGAAAAGGTTGTTCACTAAGAATAGTTTACGCCTTAGTTGTTACCAAAGAAAGCTAACCAGATGTCCTTTTTGAAGAGCGGTTGCACTTTTGCACTGTTTTGTAGTTTATTGTATTTAAAGAGATAACATATGCTCGTAATCTGCCACTCAACAGACACTATATAATAGTTAACTCGTTGTTCAGCGTCAAATGCGTAAAAATAGTTTTAGGTTCATGGCGTGTCACTAAGTTCCTACCACAGACATACCCCTTAAAACATTGATTTAGAAACATTAAAAAACATAATAATTTATGTAAATCGAAGTTGAAGAAAATTACACAAGTGAAGAATTGCGATAGAATTTGAAACCATTTACGTAAGGAAGGTAAAGTAATAGATGCAAGACAAAACAAGGTAATAAGGCGAAGACAGAGAAATGAGGCAATGCGATATGCGTCAGATTCGAGTTAGGGCTGATGGTGGCTTGATGTTACATTATGGGGTTCAAGGCGACATGCCACAGAATCAGAGTGTATACAATACTATGCATACAAGTATGTCTGTAGGTAGGCATTAATGCTATGGAGGACGCAGAGATTACCAGTGAAGCGAAAACAGAAGCCTGTAATGTAGGGCCTATACATGTACGACTTGTACGTGTGTAGCCTATATATACCGTATATTTGATGTTTAATTATTGTTACTTTTGAATTTTGATACCTGAAACAGTGAGCACTATGGTCATGGTTATGTAGCCTATGTGTTGCTCATTGTTTAATCTATGCTGTGATTACGCTTTGTCTGGTCGCATTTTATCTAGTGGTCTGTCTAAGACTGTGATAGTCTCAGACCGATCAGGCGACGATACATTGGAAGCGTGTTTCAGTCTTCAGTGTCTCATATCACGCAAAAGTAAATTTAACACGAAAACAAATTGGTCATTGGTACAAAGAAATTCAAGAATAGAGTTTAGTAACATACATATATAATATAAATCAACATCTTGTCATTGGTATGATGCACTCTGAGATTAATTTGAATTTTGCGATTGTTTTGTAGAAGAAACCTGCGAATGATGTGTTCAAACGGAAGA